>CAUEHS010000905.1:0-39852 GCA_958510865.1 Myrrha octodecimguttata | reverse complement strand
TTTTACCCTTAAGCTTACCCTTACCCTTACCCTTACCCTTACCCTTACCCTTGCTTTACCCTTAGGCTTACCCTTAACCCTTACCCTTACCCTTACCCTTGCTTTTACCCTTAAGCTTACCCTTACCCTTACCCTTACCCTTACCCTTGCTTTTACCCTTAAGCTTACCCTTACCCTTACCCTTACCCTTACCCTTACCCTTACCCTTACCCTTACCCTTACCCTTACCCTTGCTTTTACCCTTAAGCTTACCCTTACCCTTACCCTTACCCTTACCCTTACCCTTGCTTTTACCCTTAAGCTTACCCTTACCCTTACCCTTACCCTTACCCTTACCCTTACCCTTACCCTTACCCTTACCCTTACCCTTACCCTTACCCTTACCCTTGCTTTTACCCTTACCCTTACCCTTACCCTTACCCTTACCCTTATCCTTACCCTTGCTTTTACCCTTAAGCTTACCCTTACCCTTACCCTTACCCTTACCCTTACCCTTGCTTTTACCCTTAGGCTTACCCTTACCCTTACCCTTACCCTTACCCTTGCTTTTACCCTTAAGCTTACCCTTACCCTTACCCTTACCCTTACCCTTACCCTTACCCTTACCCTTACCCTTACCCTTGCTTTTACCCTTAAGCTTACCCTTACCCTTACCCTTAACCTTACCCTTACCCTTACCCTTACCCTTACCCTTACCCTTACCCTTACCCTTACCCTTACCCTTGCTTTTACCCTTAAGCTTACCCTTACCCTTACCCTTACCCTTACCCTTACCCTTACCCTTACCCTTACCCTTGCTTTTACCCTAAAGCTTACCCTTACCCTTACCCTTACCCTTACCCTTACCCTTGCTTTTACCCTTAGGCTAACCCTTACCCTTACCCTTACCCTTACCCTTGCTTTTACCCTTAAGCTTACCCTTACCCTTACCCTTACCCTTAACCTTACCCTTACCCTTACCCTTACCCTTACCCTTGCTTTTACCCTTAGGCTTACACTTACCCTTACCCTTACCCTTACCCTTGCTTTTACCCTTAAGCTTACCCTTACCCTTACCCTTACCCTTACCCTTACCCTTACCCTTACCCTTACCCTTACCCTTACCCTTACCCTTACCCTTACCCTTACCCTTACCCTTACCCTTGCTTTTACCCTTACCCTTACCCTTACCCTTACCCTTACCCTTACCCTTGCTTTTACCCTTAAGCTTACCCTTACCCTTACCCTTACCCTTACCCTTACCCTTGCTTTCACCCTTAGGCTCACCCTTACCCTTACCCTTACCCTTACCCTTGCTTTTACCCTTAAGCTTACCCTTACCCTTACCCTTACCCTTACCCTTACCCTTACCCTTACCCTTACCCTTACCCTTACCCTTACCCTTACCCTTACCCTTACCCTTGCTTTTACCCTTAGGCTTACCCTTACCCTTACCCTTACCCTTACCCTTGCTTTTACCCTTAAGCTTACCCTTACCCTTACCCTTACCCTTACCCTTACCCTTACCCTAACCCTTACCCTTGCTTTTACCCTTAGGCTCACCCTTACCCTTACCCTTACCCTTACCCTTGCTTTTACCCTTAAGCTTACCCTTACCTTTACCCTTACCCTTACCCTTACCCTTACCCTTACCCTTACCCTTACCCTTACCCTTACCCTTGCTTTTACCCTTAAGCTTACCCTTACCCTTACCCTTACCCTTACCCTTACCCTTACCCTTACCCTTACCCTTGCTTTTACCCTTAAGCTTACCCTTACCCTTACCCTTACCCTTACCCTTACCCTTACCCTTGCTTTTACCCTTAAGCTTACCCTTACCCTTACCCTTACCCTTACCCTTAAGCTTACCCTTACCCTTACCCTTACCCTTACCCTTACCCTTACCCTTGCTTTTACCCTTAAGCTTACACTTACCCTTACCCTTACCCTTAACCTTACCCTTACCCTTACCCTTACCCTTACCCTTACCCTTACCCTTACCCTTACCCTTACCCTTGCTTTTACCCTTAGGCTTACCCTTACCTTTACCCTTACCCATACCCTTACCCTTACCCTTACCCTTACCCTTACCCTTGCTTTTACCCTTAAGCTTACCCTCACCCTTACCCTTACCCTTACCCTTACCCTTGCTTTTACCCTTGGGCTTATCCTTACCCTTACCCTTAACCTTACCCTTGCTTTTACCCTTAAGGTAAGGTTAAGCCTAAGGGTAAAAGCAAGGGTAAGGGTAAGGGTAAGGGTAAGGGTAAGGGTAAGGGTAAGGGTAAGGGTAAGGGTAAGGGTAAGGGTAAGGGTAAGGGTAAGGGTAAGGGTAAGGGTAAGGGTAAGGGTAAGGGTAAGCTTAAGGGTAAAAGCAAGGGTAAGGGTAAGGGTAAGGGTAAGCCTAAGGGTAAAAGCAAGGGTAAGGGTAAGGGTAAGGGTAAGGGTAAGGGTAAGCTTAAGGGTAAAAGCAAGGGTAAGGGTAAGGGTAAGGGTAAGGGTAAGGGTAAGGGTAAGGGTAAGGGTAAGGGTAAGCTTAAGGGTAAAAGCAAGGGTAAGGGTAAGGGTAAGGGTAAGGGTAAGGGTAAGGGTAAGGGTAAGGGTAAGGGTAAAGGTAAGGGTAAGCCTAAGGGTCAAAGCAAGGGTAAGGGTAAGGGTAAGAGTAAGGGTAAGGGTAAGGGTAAGGGTAAGGGTAAGCTTAAGGGTAAAAGCAAGGGTAAGGGTAAGGGTAAGGGTAAGGGTAAGGGTAAGGGTAAGGGTAAGGGTAAGGGTAAGGGTAAGGGTAAGGGTAAGGGTAAGGGTAAGGGTAAGCTTAAGGGTAAGGGTAAGGGTAAGGGTAAGGGTAAGCCTAAGGGTAAAAGCAAGGGTAAGTGTAAGGGTAAGGGTAAGGGTAAGGGTAAGCTTAAGGGTAAAAGCAAGGGTAAGGGTAAGGGTAAGGGTAAGGGTAAGGGTAAGCTTAAGGGTAAAAGCAAGGGTAAGGGTAAGGGTAAGGGTAAGGGTAAGGGTAAGGGTAAGGCTAAAGGTAAGGGTAAGCCTAAGGGTAAAAGCAAGGGTAAGGGTAAGGGTAAGGGTAAGGGTAAGGGTAAGGGTAAGGGTAAGGGTAAGGGTAAGGGTAAGGGTAAAGGGAAGGGTAAGGGTAAGCTTAAGGGTAAAAGCAAGGGTAAGGGTAAGGGTAAGGGTAAGGGTAAGAGTAAGGGTAAGGGTAAGGGTAGGCTTAAGGGTAAAAGCAAGGGTAAGGGTAAGGGTAAGGGTAAGGGTAAGGGTAAGGGTAAGGGTAAGGGTAAGGGTAAGGGTAAGGGTAAGCTTAAGGGTAAAAGCAAGGGTAAGGGTAAGGGTAAGGGTAAGGGTAAGGGTAAGGGTGAGGGTAAGGGTAAGGGTAAGGGTAAGGGTTAGGGTAAGGGTAAGCTTAAGGGTAAAAGCAAGGGTAAGGGTAAGGGTAAGGGTAAGGGTAAGGGTAAGGGTAATGGTAAGGGTAAAGGTAAGGGTAAGCCTAAGGGTAAAAGCAAGGGTAAGGGTAAGGGTAAGGGTAAGGGTAAGGGTAAGGTTAAGGGTAAGGGTTAGGGTAAGGGTAAGGGTAAGGGTAAGGGTAAGCTTAAGGGTAAAAGCAAGGGTAAGGGTAAGGGTAAGGGTAAGGGTAAGGGTAAGGGTAAAAGCAAAGGTAAGGGTAAGGGTAAGGGTAAGGGTAAGGGTAAGCTTAAGGGTAAAAGCAAGGGTAAGGGTAAGGTTAAGGGTAAGGGTAAGGGTAAGGGTAAGCTTAAGGGTAAAAGCAAGGGTAAGTGTAAGGGTAAGGGTAAGGGTAAGGGTAAGGGTAAGGGTAAGCTTAAGGGTAAGGGTAAGGGTAAGGGTGAGGGTAAGCTTAAGGGTAAAAGCAAGGGTAAGGGTCAGGGTAAGGGTAAGTGTAAAGGTAAGGGTAAGGGTAAGGGTAAGGGTGAGCTTAAGGGTAAAAGCAAGGGTAGGGGTAAGGTTAAGGGTAAGGGTAAGGGTAAGGGTAAGGGTAAGGGTTAGCTTAAGGGTAAAAGCAAGGGTAAGGGTAAGGGTAAGGGTAAGGGTAAGGGTAAGGGTAAGGGTAAGGGTAAGGGTAAAGGTAAGGGTAAGCCTAAGGGTAAAAGCAAGGGTAAGGGTAAGGGTAAGGGTAAGGGTAAGAGTAAGGGTAAGGGTAAGGGTAAGGGTAAGCTTAAGGGTAAAAGCAAGGGTAAGGGTAAGGGTAAGGGTAAGGGTAAGCCTAAGGGTAAAAGCAAGGGTAAGGGTAAGGGTAAGGGTAAGGGTAAGGGTAAGCTTAAGGGTAAAAGCAAGGGTAAGGGTAAGGGTAAGGGTAAGGGTAAGGGTAAGGGTAAGCTTAAGGGTAAAAGCAAGGGTGAGGGTAAGGGTAAGGGTAAGGGTAAGGGTAAGGGTAAGGGTAAGGGTAAGGGTAAGCTTAAGGGTAAAAGCAAGGGTAAGGGTAAGGGTAAGGGTAAGGGTAAGGGTAAGGGTAAGGGTAAGGGAAAGCTTAAGGGTAAAAGCAAGGGTAAGGGTAAGGGTAAGGGTAAGGGTAAGGGTAAAGGTAAGGGTAAGCCTAAGGGGAAAAGCAAGGGTAAGGGTAAGGGTAAGGGTAAGGGTTAGGGTAAGGGTAAGGGTAAGGGTAAGGGTAAGGGTAAGGGTAAGGGTAAGGGTAAGGGTAAGGGTAAGGGTAAGCTTAAGGGTAAAAGCAAGGGTAAGGGTAAGGGAAAGGGTAAGGGTAAGCCTAAGGGTAAAAGCGAGGGTAAGGGTAAGGGTAAGGGTCAGGGTAAGGGTAATTTTAAGGGTAAAAGCAAGAGTAAGGGTAAGGGTAAGGGTAAGGGTAAGGGTAAGGGTAAGCTTAAGGGTAAAAGCAAGGGTAAGGGTAAAGGTAAGGGTAAGGGTAAGGGTAAGGGTAAGGGTAAGGGTAAGGGTAAGGGTAAAGGTAAGGGTAAGCCTAAGGGTAAAAGCAAGGGTAAGGGTAAGGGTAAGGGTAAGGGTAAGGGTAAGGTTAAGGGTAAGGGTAAGGGTAAGCTTAAGGGTAAAAGCAAGGGTAAGGGTAAGGGTAAGGGTAAGGGTAAGGGTAAGGGTAAGGGTAAGGGTAAGGGTAAGGGTAAGGGTAAGGGTAAGGGTAAGCTTAAGGGTAAGGGTAAGGGTAAGGGTAAGCTTAAGGGTGAAAGCAAGGGTAAGGGTAAGGGTAAGGGTAAGGGTAAGCTTAAGGGTAAAAGCAAGGGTAAGGGTAAGGGTAAGGGTAAGGGTAAGGGTAAGGGTAAGGGTAAGGGTAAGGGTAAGGGTAAGCTTAAGGGTAAGGGTAAGGGTAAGGGTAAGGGTAAGCTTAAGGGTAAAAGCAAGGGTAAGGGTAAGGGTAAGGGTAAGGGTAAGGGTAAGGGTAAGCTCAAGGGTAAGGGTAAGGGTAAGGGTAAGGGTAAGGGTAAGCTTAAGGGTAAAAGCAAGGGTAAGGGTAAGGGTGAGGGTAAGGGTAAGGGTAAGGGTAAGGGTAAGCTTAAGGGTAAGGGTAAGGGTAAGGGTAAGCTTAAGGGTAAAAGCAAGGGTAAGGGTAAGGGTAAGGGTAAGGGTAAGGGTAAGGGTAAGGGTAAGGGTAAGGGTAAGGGTAAGGGTAAGGGTAAGGGTAAGGGTAAGGGAAAGCTTAAGGGTAAGGGTAAGGGTAAGGGTAAGGGTAAGCTTAAGGGTAAAAGCAAGGGTAAGGGTAAGGGTAAGGGTAAGGGTAAGGGTAAGGGTAAGGGTAAGCTTAAGGGTAAAAGCAATGGTAAGGGTAAGGGTAAGGGTAAGGGTAAGGGTAAGGGTAAGGGTAAGGGTAAGGGTAAGGGTAAGGGTAAGGGTAAGGTAAGGGGTAAGCTTAAGGGTAAGGGTAAGGGTAAGGGTAAGGGTAAGCTTAAGGGTAAAAGCAAGGGTAAGGGTAAGGGTAAGGGTAAGGGTAAGGGTAAAGGTAAGGGTAAGCCTAAGGGTAAAAGCAAGGATAAGGGTAAGGGTAAGGGTAAGGTAAGGGTAAGGGTAAGGGTAAGGGTAAGGGTAAGGGTAAGGGTAAGCTTAAGGGTAAAAGCAAGGGTAAGGGTAAGGGTAAGGGTAAGGGTAAGGGTAAGGGTAAGGGTAAGGGTAAGGGTAAGGGTAAGGGTAAGGGTAAGGGTAAGCTTAAGGGTAAAAGCAAGGGTAAGGGTAAGGGTAAGGGTAAGGGTAAGGGTAAGGGTAAGCTTAAGGGTAAAAGCAAGGGTAAGGGTAAGGGTAAGGGTAAGGGTTGGGGTAAGGGTAAAGGTAAGGGTAAGCCTAAGGGTAAAAGCAAGGGTAAGGGTAAGGGTAAGGGTAAGGGTAAGGGTAAGGGTTAGGGTAAGGGTAAGGGTAAGGGAAGGTTAAGGGTAAGAGTAAGGGTAAGGGTAAGGGTAAGCTTAAGGGTAAAAGCAAGGGTAAGGGTAAGGGTAAGGGTAAGGGTAAGCCTAAGGGTAAAAGCAAGGGTAAGGGTAAGGGTAAGGGTAAGGGTAAGAGTAAGCTTAAGGGTAAAAGCAAGGGTAAGGGTAAGGGTAAGGGTAAGGGTAAGGGTAAGGGTAAGGGTAAGGGTAAGGGTAAGGGTAAGGGTAAGCTTAAGGGTAAAAGCAAGGGTAAGGGTAAGGGTAAGGGTAAGGGTAAGCTTAAGGGTAAAAGCAAGGGTAAGGGTAAGGGTAAGGGTAAGGGTAAGCCTAAGGGTAAAAGCAAGGGTAAGGGTAAGGGTAAGGGTAAGGGTAAGGGTAAGCTTAAGGGTAAAAGCAAGGGTAAGGGTAAGGGTAAGGGTAAGGGTAAGGGTAAGGGTAAGGGTAAGGGTAAGGGTAAGGGTAAGGGTAAGCTTAAGGGTAAAAGCAAGGGTAAGGGTAAGGGTAAGGGTAAGGGTAAGGGTAAGGGTAAGGGTAAGGGTAAGGGTAAGGGTAAGGGTAAGGGTAAGCCTAAGGGTAAAAGCAAGGGTAAGGGTAAGGGTAAGGGTAAGGGTAAGGGTAAGGGTAAGGGTAAGGGTAAGCTTAAGGGTAAAAGCAAGGGTAAGGGTAAGGGTAAAAGTAAGGGTAAGGGTAAGGGTAAGGGTAAGGGTAAGGGTAAGCTTAAGGGTAAAAGCAAGGGTAAGGGTAAGGGTAAGGGTAAGGGTAAGGGTAAGGGTAAGGGTAAGGGTAAGGGTAAAGGTAAGGGTAAGGGTAAGGGTAAGGGTAAGGGTAAGGGTAAGGGTAAGGGTAAGGGTAAGCTTAAGGGTAAAAGCAAGGGTAAGGGTTAGGGTAAGGGTAAGGGTAAGGGTAAGGGTAAGGGTAAGCTTAAGGGTAAAAGCAAGGGTAAGGGTAAGGGTAAGGGTAAGGGTAAGGGTAAGGGTAAGGGTAAGGGTAAAAGCAAGGGTAAGGGTAAGGGTAAGGGTAAGCGTAAGGGTAAGGGTAAGGGTAAGCTTAAGGGTAAAAGCAAGGGTAAGGGTAAGGGTAAGGGTAAGGGTAAGGGTTAGGGTAAGGGTAAAGGTAAGGTAAGCCTAAGGGTAAAAGCAAGGGTAAGGGTAAGGGTAAGGGTAAGGGTAAGGGTAAGGGTAAGGGTAAGGGTAAGGGTAAGGGTAAGGGTAAGGGTAAGAGTAAGGGTAAGGGTAAGGGTAAGCTTAAGGGTAAAAGCAAGGGTAAGGGTAAGGGTAAGGGTAAGGGTAAGCCTAAGGGTAAAAGCAAGGGTAAGGGTAAGGGTAAGGGTAAGGGTAAGGGTAAGCTTAAGGGTAAAAGCAAGGGTAAAGGTAAGGGTAAGGGTAAGGGTAAGGGTAAGGGTGAGCTTAAGGGTAAAAGCAAGGTTAAGGGTAAGGGTAAGGGTAAGGGTAAGGGTAAGCTTAAGGGTAAAAGCAAGGGTAAAGGTAAGGGTAAGGGTAAGGTTAAGGGTAAGGGTAAGCTTAAGGGTAAAAGCAAGGGTAAGGGTAAGGGTAAGGGTAAGGGTAAGGGTAAGGGTAAGGGTAAGGGTAAGGGTAAGGGTAAAGGTAAGGGTAAGCCTAAGGGTAAAAGCAAGGGTAAGGGTAAGGGTAAGGGTAAGGGTAAGGGTAAGGGTAAGGGTAAGGGTAAGGGTAAGGGTAAGGGTAAGGGTAAGGGTAAGGGTAAGGGTAAGGGTAAGGGTAAGGGTAAGGGGTAAGGTAAGGGTAAGGGTAAGGGTAAGGGTAAGGGTAAGCTAAAGGGTAAAAGCAAGGGTAAGGGGTAAGGGTAAGGGTAAGGGTAAGGGTAAGGGTAAGCTTAAGGGTAATAGCAAGGGTAAGGGTAAGGGTAAGGGTAAGGGTAAGGGTAAGGGTAAGGGTAAGGGTAAAGGTAAGGGTAAGCCTAAGGGTAAAAGCAAGGGTAAGGGTAAGGGTAAGGGTAAGGGTAAGGGTAAGGGTAAGGGTAAGGGTAAGGGTAAGGGTAAGGGTAAGGGTAAGGGTAAGGGTAAGGGTAAGCTTAAGGGTATAAGCAAGGGTAAGGGTAAGGGTAAGGGTAAGGGTGAGGGTAAGGGTAAGGGTAAGGGTAAGGGTAAGGGTAAGCTTAAGGGTAAAAGCAAGGGTAAGGGTAAGGGTAAGGGTAAGGGTAAGGGTAAGCTTAAGGGTAAAAGCAAGGGTAAGGGTAAGGGTAAGGGTAAGGGTAAGGGTAAGGGTAAGGGTAAGGGTAAGGGTAAGGGTAAGGGTAAGGGTAAGGGTAAGGGTAAGGGTAAGGGTAAGGGTAAAGGTAAGGGTAAGCCTAAGGGTAAAAGCAAGGGTAAGGGTAAGGGTAAGGGTAAGGGTAAGGGTAAGGGTAAGGGTAAGGGTAAGGGTAAGGGTAAGGGTAAGGGTAAGGGTAAGGGTAAGGGTAAGTGTAAGGGTAAGCTTAAGGGTAAAAGCAAGGGTAAGGGTAAGGGTAAGGGTAAGGGTAAGCCTAAGGGTAAAAGCAAGGGTAAGGGTAAGGGTAAGGGTAAGGGTAAGCTTAAGGGTAAAAGCAAGGGTAAGGGTAAGGGTATGGGTAAGGGTAAGGGTAAGTGTAAAGGTAAGGGTAAGCCTAAGGGTAAAAGCAAGGGTAAGGGTAAGGGTAAGGGTAAGGGTAAGGGTAAGGGTAAGGGTAAGGGTAAGGGTAAGGGTAAGGGTAAGGGTAAGGGTAAGGGTAAGGGTAAGGGTAAGGGTAAGGGTAAGGGTAAGCTTAAGGGTAAAAGCAAGGGTAAGGGTAAGGGTAAGGGTAAGGGTAAGGGTAAGGGTAAGGGTAAGGGTAAGGGTAAGCTTAAGGGTAAAAGCAAGGGTAAGGGTAAGGGTAAGGGTAAGGGTAAGGGTAAGGGTAAGGGTAAGGTAAGGGTAAGGGTAAGCGTAAGGGTAAGCTTAAGGGTAAAAGCAAGGGTAAGGGTAAGGGTAAGGGTAAGCTTAAGGGTAAAAGCAAGGGTAAGGGTAAGGGTAAGGGTAAGGGTAAGGGTAAGGGTAAGGGTAAAGGTAAGGGTAAGCCTAAGGGTAAAAGCAAGGGTAAGGGTAAGGGTAAGGGTAAGGGTAAGGGTAAGGGTAAGGGTGAGGGTAAGGGTAAGGGTAAGGGTAAGGGTAAGGGTAAGGGTAAGGGTAAGGGTAAGCTTAAGGGTAAAAGCAAGGGTGAGGGTAGGGGTAAGGGTAAGGGTAAGGGTAAGGGTAAGGGTAAGGGTAAGGGTAAGGGTAAGGGTAAGGGTAAGGGTAAGGGTAAGGGTAAGGGTAAGGGTAAGGGTAAGCCTAAGGGTAAAAGCAAGGGTAAGGGTAAGGGTAAGGGTAAGGGTAAGCTTAAGGGTAAAAGCAAGGGTAAGGGTAAGGGTAAGGGTAAGGGTAAGGGTAAGGGTAAGCTTAAGGGTAAAAGCAAGGGTAAGGGTAAGGGTAAGGGTAAGGGTAAGGGTAAGGGTAAGGGTAAGGGTAAGGGTAAGGGTACAGGTAAGGGTAAGCCTAAGGGTAAAAGCAAGGGTATGGGTAAGGGTAAGGGTAAGGGTAAGGGTAAGGGTAAGGGTTAGGGTAAGGGTAAGGGTAAGGGTAAGGGTAAGGGTAAGGGTAAGGGTAAGGGTAAGGGTAAGGGTAAGGGTAAGGGTAAGGGTAAGGGTAAGGGTAAGGGTAAGGGTAAGGGTAAGGGTAAGGGTAAGGGTAAGGGTAAGGGTAAGCTTAAGGGTAAAAGCAAGGGTAAGGGTAAGGGTAAGGGTAAGGGTAAGGGTAAGGGTAAGGGTAAGCTTAAGGGTAAAAGCAAGGGTAAGGGTAAGGGTAAGGGTAAGGGTAAGGGTAAGGGTAAGGGTAAGGGTAAGGGTAAGGGTAAGGGTAAGGGTAAGGGTAAGGGTAAGGGTAAGGGTAAGGGTAAGGGTAAGCTTAAGGGTAAAAGCAAGGGTAAGGGTAAGGGTAAGGGTAAGGGTAAGGGTAAGGGTAAGGGTAAGGGTAAGGGTAAGGGTAAGGGTAAGGGTAAGCTTAAGGGTAAAAGCAAGGGTAAGGGTAAGGGTAAGGGTAAGGGTAAGGGTAAGGGTAAGGGTAAGGGTAAGCCTAAGGGTAAAAGCAAGGGTAAGGGTAAGGGTAAAAGCAAGGGTAAGGGTAAGGGTAAGGGTAAGGGTAAGGGTTAGGGTAAGGGTAAGGGTAAGGGTAAGCTTAAGGGTAAAAGCAAGGGTAAGGGTAAGGGTAAGGGTAAGGGTAAGGGTAAGTGTAAGCTTAAGGGTAAAAGCAAGGGTAAGGGTAAGGGTAAAGGTAAGCGTAAGCCTTAGGGTAAAAGCAAGGGTAAGGGTAAGGGTAAGGGTAAGGGTAAGGGTAAGGGTAAGGGTAAGGGTAAGGGTAAGGGTAAGCTTAAGGGTAAAAGCAAGGGTAAGGGTAAGGGTAAGGGTAAGGGTAAGGGTAAGGGTAAGGGTAAGGGTAAGGGTAAGCTTAAGGGTAAAAGCAAGGGTAAGGGTAAGGGTAAGGGTAAGGGTAAGGGTAAGGGTAAGGGTAAGGGTAAGGGTAAGGGTAAGCTTAAGGGTAAAAGCAAGGGTAAGGGTTAGGGTAAGGGAAGGGTAAGGGTAAGGGTAAGCTTGAGGGTAAAAGCAAGGGTAAGGGTAAGGGTAAGGGTAAGGGTAAAGGTAAGGGTAAGCCTAAGGGTAAAAGCAAGGGTAAGGGTAAGGGTAAGGGTAAGGGTAAGGGTAAGGGTAAGGGTAAGGGTAAGGGTAAGGGTAAGGGTAAGCTTAAGGGTATAAGCAAGGGTAAGGGTAAGGGTAAGGGTGAGGGTAAGGGTAAGGGTGAGGGTAAGCTTAAGGGTAAAAGCAAGGGTAAGGGTAAGGGTAAGGGTAAGGGTAAGGGTAAGGGTAAGCTTAAGGGTAAAAGCAAGGGTAAGGGTAAGGGTAAGGGTAAGGGTAAGGTTAAGGGTAAGGGTAAGGGTAAGGGTAAGGGTAAGGGTAAAGGTTAGGGTAAGCCTAAGGGTAAAAGCAAGGGTAAGGGTAAAGGTAAGGGTAAGGGTAAGGGTAAGGGTAAGGGTAAGGGTAAGGGTAAGGGTAAGGGTAAGGGTAAGGGTGAGGGTAAGCTTAAGGGTAAAAGCAAGGGTAAGGGTAAGGGTAAGGGTAAGGGTAAGCCTAAGGGTAAAACAAGGGTAAGGGTAAGGGTAAGGGTAAGGGTAAGGGTAAGCTTAAGGGTAAAAGCAAGGGTAAGGGTAAGGGTAAGGGTGAGGGTAAGGGTAAGCTTAAGGGTTAAAGCAAGGGTAAGGGTAAGGGTAAGGGTAAGGGTAAGGGTAAGGGTAAAGGTAAGGGTAAGCCTAAGGGTAAAAGCAAGGGTAAGGGTAAGGGTAAGGGTAAGGGTAAGGGTAAGGGTCAGGGTAAGGGTAAGGGTAAGGGTAAGGGTAAGGGTAAGGGTAAGGGTAAGGGTAAGGGTAAGCTTAAGGGTAAAAGCAAGGGTAAGGGTAAGGGTAAGGGTAAGGGTAAGGGTAAGGGTAAGGGTAAGGGTAAGCTTAAGGGTAAAAGCAAGGGTAAGGGTAAGGGTAAGGGTGAGGGTAAGGGTAAGGGTAAGGGTAAGGGTGAGCTTAAGGGTAAAAGCAAGGGTAAGGGTAAGGGTAAGGGTAAGGGTAAGGGTAAGGGTAAGGGTAAGGGTAAGGGTAAGCTTAAGGGTAAAAGCAAGGTTAAGGGTAAGGGTAAGTGTAAGGGTAAGGGTAAGGGTAAGGGTAAGGGTAAGGGTAAGGGTAAGCTTAAGGGTAAAAGCAAGGGTAAGGGTAAGGGTAAGGGTGAGGGTAAGGGTAAGGGTAAGGGTAAGGGTAAGCTTAAGGGTAAAAGCAAGGGTAAGGGTAAGGGTAAGGGTAAGGGTAAGGGTAAGGGTAAGGGTAAGGGTAAGGGTAAGCTTAAGGGTAAAAGCAAGGGTAAGGGTAAGGGTGAGGGTAAGGGTAAGGGTAAGGGTAAAGGTAAGGGTAAGCCTAAGGGTAAAAGCAAGGGTAAGGGTAAGGGTTAGGGTAAGGGTAAGGGTAAGGGTAAGGGTAAGGGTAAGGGTAAGGGTAAGGGTAAGTGTGAGGGTAACAGTAAGGGTAAGCTTAAGGGTAAAAGCAAGGGTAAGGGTAAGGGTTAGGGTAAGGGTAAGGGTAAGGGTAAGGGTAAGGGTAAGGGTAAGCTTAAGGGTAAGGGTAAGTGTAAGGGTAAAGGTAAGGGTAAGCCTAAGGGTAAAAGCAAGGGTAAGGGTAAGGGTTAGGGTAAGGGTAAGGGTAAGGGTAAGGGTAAGGGTAAGGGTAAGTGTAAGGGTTAGGGTAAGGGTAAGCTTAAGGGTAAAAGCAAGGGTAAGGGTAAGGGTAAGGGTAAGGGTAAGGGTAAGGGTAAGGGTAAGGGTAAGGGTAAGGGTAAGGGTAAGGGTAAGCTTAAGGGTAAGGGTAAGGGTAAGGGAAAGGGTAAGCCTAAGGGTAAAAGCAAGGGTAAGGGTAAGGGTAAGGGTAAGGGTAAGCTTAAGGGTAAAAGCAAGGGTAAGGGTAAGGGTAAGGGTAAGGGTAAGGGTAAGGGTAAGCTTAAGGGTAAAAGCAAGGGTAAGGGTAAGGGTAAGGGTAAGGGTAAGGGTAAGGGTAAGGGTAAGGGTAAGGGTAAAGGTAAGGGTAAGCCTAAGGGTAAAAGCAAGGGTAAGGGTAAGGGTAAGGGTAAGGGTAAGGGTAAGGGTAAGGGTAAGGGTAAGGGTAAGGGTAAGGGTAAGGGTAAGTGTAAGGGTAAGGGTAAGCTTAAGGGTAAAAGCAAGGGTAAGGGTAAGGGTAAGGGTAAGGGTAAGGGTAAGGGTAAGGGTAAGGGTAAGGGTAAGGCTAAGGGTAAGGGTAAGGGTAAGGGTAAGGGTAAGGGTAAGGGTAAGGGTAAGCTTAAGGGTAAAAGCAAGGGTGAGGGTAAGGGTAAGGGTAAGGGTAAGGGTAAGGGTAAGGGTAAGGGTAAGCTTAAGGGTAAAAGCAAGGGAAAGGGTAAGGGTAAGGGTAAGGGTAAGGGTAAGGGTAAGGGTAAGGGTAAGCTTAAGGGTAAGGATAAGGGTAAGGGTAAAAGCAAGGGTAAGGGTAAGGGTAAGGGTAAGGGTAAGGGTAAGCTTAAGGGTAAAAGCAAGGGTAAGGGTAAGGGTAAGGGTAAGGGTAAGGGTAAGGGTAAGGGTAAGGGTAAGGGTAAGCTTAAGGGTAAGGGTAAGGGTAAGGGTAAGGGTAAGCTTAAGGGTAAAAGCAAGGGTAAGGGTAAGGGTAAGGGTAAGGGTAAGGGTAAGGGTAAGGGTAAGGGTAAGGGTAAGGGTAAGTGTAAGGGTAAGGGTAAGGGTAAGGGTAATGGTAAGGGTAAGCTTAAGGGTAAAAGCAAGGGTAAGGGAAAGGGTAAGGGTAAGGGTAAGGGTAAGGGTAAGGGTAAGGGTAAGGGTAAGCTTAAGGGTAAAAGCAAGGGTAAGGGTAAGGGTAAGGGTAAGGGTAAGGGTAAGGGTAAGGGTAAGGGTAAGGGTAAGGGTAAAGTTAAGGGTAAGCCTAAGGGTAAAAGCAAGGGTAAGGGTAAGGGTAAGGGTAAGGGTAAGGGTAAGAGTAAGGGTAAGAGTAAGGGTAAGGGTAAGCTTAAGGGTAAAAGCAAGGGTAAGGGTAAGGGTAAGGGTAAGGGTAAGCCTAAGGGTAAAAGCAAGGGTAAGGGTAAGGGTAAGGGTAAGGGTAAGGGTAAGCTTAAGGGTAAAAGCAAGGGTAAGGGTAAGGGTAAGGGTAAGGGTAAGGGTAAGGGTAAGGGTAAGGGTAAGCTTAAGGCTAAAAGCAAGGGTGAGGGTAAGGGTAAGGGTAAGGGTAAGGGTAAGGGTAAGGGTGAGGGTAAGGGTAAGCTTAAGGGTAAAAGCAAGGGTAAGGGTAAGGGTAAGGGTAAGGGTAAGGGTAAGGGTAAGGGTAAGGGTAAAGGTAAGGGTAAGGGTAAGGGTAAGGGTAAGGGTAAGGATAAGGGTAAGGGTAAGGGTGAGGGTAAGGGTAAGGGTAAGGGTAAGGGTAAGGGTAAGGGTAAGCTTAAGGGTAAAAGCAAGGGTAAGGGTAAGGGTAAGGGTAAGGGTAAGCCTAAGGGTAAAAGCAAGGGTAAGGGTAAGGGTAAGGGTAAGTGTAAGGGTAAGCTTAAAGGTAAAAGCAAGGGTAAGGGTAAGGGTAAGGGTAAGGGAAAGGGTAAGGGTAAGGGTTAGCTTAAGGGTAAATGCAAGGGTAAGGGTAAGGGTAAGGGTAAGGGTAAGGGTAAGGGTAAGGGTAAGGGTAAAGGTAAGGGTAAGCCTTAGGGTAAAAGCAAGGGTAAGGGTAAGGGTAAGGGTAAGGGTAAGGGTAAGGGTAAGGGTAAGGGTAAGGGTAAGGGTAAGGGTAAGCTTAAGGGTAAGGGTAAGGGTAAGGGTAAGCTCAAGGGTAAAAGCAAGGGTAAGGGTAAGGGTAAGGGTAAGGGTAAGCTTAAGGGTAAAAGCAAGGGTAAGGGTAAGGGTAAGGGTAAGGGTAAGGGTAAGGGTAAGGGTAAGGGTAAGCTTAAGGGTAAGGGTAAGGGTAAGGGTAAGGGTAAGCTTAAGGGTAAAAGCAAGGGTAAGGGTAAGGGTAAGGGTAAGAGTAAGGGTAAGGGTTAGGGTAAGGGTAAGGGTAAGGGTAAGCTTAAGGGTAAAAGTAAGGGTAAGGGTAAGGGTAAGGGTAAGGGTAAGGGTAAGGGTAAGGGTAAGCTTAAGGGTAAGGGTAAGGGTAAGGGTAAGGGTAAGCTTAAGGGTAAAAGCAAGGGTAAGGGTAAGGGTAAGGGTAAGGGTAAGGGTAAGGGTTAGGGTAAGGGTAAGCTTAAGGGTAAGGGTAAGGGTAAGGGTAAGGGTAAGCTTAAGGGTAAAAGCAAGGGTAAGGGTAAGGGTAAGGGTAAGGGTAAGGGTAAGCTTAAGGGTAAAGGTAAGGGTAAGGGTAAGGGTAAGCTTAAGGGTAAAAGCAAGGGTAAGGGTAAGGGTAAGGGTAAGGGTAAGGGTAAGGGTAAGGGTAAGGGTAAGGGTAAGGGTAAGGGTAAGGGTAAGCTTAAGGGTAAGGGTAAGGGTAAGGGTAAGGGTAAGCTTAAGAGTAAAAGCAAGGGTAAGGGTAAGGGTAAGGGTAAGGGTAAGGGTAAGCTTAAGGGTAAAAGCAAGGGTAAGGGTAAGGGTAAGGGTAAGGGTAAGGGTAAGGGTAAGGGTAAGGGTAAGCTTAAGGGTAAGGGTAAGGGTAAGGGTAAGGGTAAGCTTAAGGGTAAAAGCAAGGGTAAGGGTAAGGGTAAGGGTAAGGGTAAGGGTAAGGGTAAGGGTAAGGGTAAGGGTAAGGGTAAGCTTAAGGGTAAAAGTAAGGGTAAGGGTAAGGGTAAGGGTAAGGGTAAGGGTAAGGGTAAGGGTAAGGGTAAGGGTAAGGGTAAGGGTAAGGGTAAGCTTAAGGGTAAAAGCAAGGGTAAGGGTAAGGGTAAGGGTAAGGGTAAGGGTAAGGGTAAGGGTAAAGGTAAGGGTAAGCCTAAGGGTAAAAGCAAGGGTAAGGGTAAGGGTAAGGGTAAGGGTAAGGGTAAGGGTAAGGGTAAGGGTAAGGGTAAGCTTAAGGGTAAAAGCAAGGGTAAGGGTGAGGGTAAGGGTAAGGGTAAGCCTAAGGGTAAAAGCAAGGGTAAGGGTTAGGGTAAGGCTAAGTGTAAGGGTAAGGGTAAGGGTAAGCTTAAGGGTAAAAGCAAGGGTAAGGGTAAGGGTAAGGGTAAGGCTTACCCTTACCCTTACCCTTACCCTTGCTTTTACCCTTAAGCTTACCCTTACCCTTACCCTTACCCTCACCCTTACCCTTACCCTTACCCTTACCCTTTCCCTTACCCTTACCCTTACCCTTACCCTTACCCTTACCCTTACCTTTACCCTTACCCTTACCCTTACCCTTGCTTTTACCCTTAGGCTTACCCTTACCTTTACCCTTACCCTTACCCTCACCCTTATCCTTGCTTTTACCCTTAAGCTTACCCTTACCCTTACCCTTACCCTTACCCTTACCCTTACCCTTACCCTTACCCTTGCTTTTACCCTTAAGCTTACCCTTACCCTTACCCTTACCCTTACCCTTACCCTTGCTTTTACCCTTAAGCTTACCCTTACCCTTACCCTTTTCCTTACCCTTAAGCTTAACCTTACCCTTACCCTTACCCTTACCCTTACCCTTACCCTTACCCTTACCCTTACCCTTACCCTTGCTTTTACCCTTAAGCTTACCCTTACCCTTACCCTTACCCTTACCCTTACCCTTACCCTTACACTTACCCTTACCCTTACCCTTACCCTTACCCTTACCCTTGCATTAACCCTTAGGCTTACCCTTACCTTTACCCTTACCCTTACCCTTACCCTTACCCTTACCCTTACCCTTACCCTTACCCTTACCCTTACCCTTGCTTTTACCCTTAAGCTCACCCTTACCCTTACCCTTACCCTTACCCTTACCCTTACCCTTACCCTTGCTTTTACCCTAAAGCTTACCCTTACCCTTACCCTTACCCTTACCCTTACCCTTACCCTTACCCTTACCCTTGCTTTTACCCTTAAGCTTACCCTTACCCTTACCCTTACCCTTACCCTTACCCTTACCCTTACCCTTACCCTTACCCTTACCCTTACCCTTACCCTTGCTTTTACCCTTAAGCTTACCCTTACCCTTACCCTTACCCTTACCCTTACCCTTACCCTTACCCTTACCCTTACCCTTACCCTTACCCTTACCCTTACCCTTACCCTTACCCTTGCATTTACCCTTAGGCTTACCCTTACCTTTACCCTTACCCTTACCCTTACCCTTACCCTTACCCTTACCCTTACCCTTACCCTTACCCTTACCCTTGCTTTCACCCTTAAGCTTACCCTTACCCTTACCCTTACCCTTACCCTTACCCTTACCCTTACCCTTACCCTTACCCTTACCCTTACCCTTACCCTTACCCTTGCTTTTACCCTTAGGCTTACCCTTACCTTTACCCTTACCCTTACCCTTACCCTTACCCTTACACTTACCCTTACCTTTGCTTTTACCCTTAAGCTTACCCTTACCCTTACCCTTTTCCTTACCCTTACCCTTACCCTTGCTTTTACCTTTAAGCTTACCCTTACCCTTACCCTTACCCTTACCCTTACCCTTGCTTTCACCCTTAGGCTTACCCTTACCCTTACCCTTGCTTTTACCCTTAAGCTTACCCTTACCCTTACCCTTACCCTTACCCTTACCCTTACCCTTACCCTTACCCTTTCCCTTACCCTTACCCTTACCCTTGCTTTTACCTTTAAGCTTACCCTTACCCTTACCCTTACCCTTACCCTTACCCTTGCTTTTACCCTTAAGCTTACCCTTACCCTTACCCTTACCCTTACCCTTACCCTTACCCTTACCCTAACCCTCACCCTTGCTTTTACCCTTAAGCTTACCCTTACCCTTACCCTTACTCTTACCCTTACCCTTACCCTTACCCTTGCTTTTACCCTTAAGCTTACCCTTACCCTTACCCTTACCCTTACCCTTACCCTTACCCTTGCTTTTACCCTTAGGCTTACCCTTACCCTTACCCTTACCCTTACCCTTACCCTTGCTTTTACCCTTAAGCTAACCCTTACCCTTACCCTTACCCTTACTCTTACCCTTACCCTTACCCTTACCCTTACCCTTACCCTTGCTTTTACCCTTAGGCTTACCCTTACCTTTACCCTTACCCTTACCCTTACCCTTACCCTTACCCTTACCCTTACCCTTACCCTCGCTTTTACCCTTAAGCTTACCCTTACCCTTACCCTTACCCTTACCCTTACCCTTACCCTTACCCTTACCCTTACCTTTACCCTTACCCTTACCCTTACCCTTACCCTTGCTTTTACCCTTAAGCTTACCCTTACCCTTACCCTTGCCCTTACCCTTACCCTTACCCTCACCCTTACCCTTACCCTTACCCTTGCTTTTACCCTTAAGCTTACCCTTACCCTTACCCTTACCCTTACCCTTAAGCTTACCCTTACCCTTACCCTTACCCTTACCCTTACCCTTACCCTTACCCTTGCTTTTACCCTTAAGCTTACCCTTACCCTTACCCTTACCCTTACCCTTACCCTTGCTTTTACCCTTACCCTTATCCTTACCCTTAAGCTTACCCTTACCCTTACCCTTACCCTTACCCTTACCCATACCCTTACCCTTACCCTTACCCTTGCTTTTACCCTTAAGCTTACCCTTACCCTTACCCTTACCCTTACCCTTGCTTTTACCCTTAGGCTTACCCTTACCTTTACCCTTACCCTTACCCTTACCCTTACCCTTACCCTTACCCTTGCTTTTACCCTTAAGCTTACCCTTACCCTTACCCTTACCCTTACCCTTACCCTTACCCTTACCCTTACCCTCACCCTTGCTTTTACCCTTAAGCTTACCCTTACCCTTACCCTTACCCTTACCCTTACCCTTACCCTTACCCTTACCCTTACCCTTACCCTTACCCTTACCCTTACCCTTACCCTTACCCTTACCCTTACCCTTACCCTTACCCTTACCCTTACCCTTACCCTTACCCTTACCCTTACCCTTACCCTTACCCTTACCCTTACCCTTACCCTTACCCTTACCCTTACCCTTGCTTTTACCCTTAAGCTTACCCTTACCCTTACCCTTACCCTTACCCTTACCCTTACCCTTACCCTTACCCTTGCTTTTACCCTTAGGCTTACCCTTACCTTTACCCTTACCCTTACCCTTACCCTTACCCTTACCCTTACCCTTGCTTTTCCCCTTAAGCTTACCCTTACCCTTACCCTTACCCTTACACTTACCCTTACCCTTACCCTTGCTTTTACCCTTAAGCTTACCCTTACCCTTACCCTTACCCTTACCCTTACCCTTACCCTTGCTTTTACCCTTGGGCTTACCCTTACCCTTACCCTTACCCTTACCCTTAAGCTTACCCTTACCCTTACCCTTACCCTTACCCTTACCCTTACCCTTACCCTTACCCTTACCCTTACCCTTACCCTTACCCTTACCCTTACCCTTACCCTTGCTTTTACCCTTAAGCTTACCCTTACCCTTACACTTACCCTTACCCTTACCCTTACCCTTACCCTTACCCTTACCCTAACCCTTACCCTTACCCTTGCTTTTACCCTTAGGCTTACCCTTACCTTTACCCTTACCCTTACCCTTACCCTTAAGCTTACCCTTACCCTTACCCTTACCCTTACCCTTACCCTTACCCTTACCCTTACCCTTACCCTTACCCTTACCCTTACCCTTACCCTTACCTTTACCCTTACCCTTACCCTTGCTTTTACCCTTAAGCTTACCCTTACCCTTACCCTTACACTTACCCTTACCCTTACCCTTACCCTTACCCTTACCCTTACCCTTACCCTAACCCTTACCCTTACCCTTGCTTTTACCCTTAGGCTTACCCTTACCTTTACCCTTACCCTTACCCTTACCCTTACCCTTACCCTTACCCTTACCCTTACCCTTACCCTTGCTTTTACCCTTAAGCTTACCCTTACCCTTACCCTTACCCTTACCCTTACCCTTGCTTTTACCCTTAAGCTTACCCTTACCCTTACCCTTACCCTTACCCTCACCCTTACCCTTACCCTTACCCTTGCTTTTACCCTTAAGCTTACCCTTACCCTTACCCTTACCCTTACCCTTACCCTTACCCTTACCCTTACCCTTACCCTTACCCTTACCCTTACCCTTACCCTTACCCTTGCTTTTACCCTTAAGCTTACCCTTACCCTTACCCTTACCCTTACCCTTACCCTTACCCTTACCCTTACCCTTACCCTTACCCTTACCCTTACCCTTACCCTTACCCTTACCCTTACCCTTACCCTCACCCTTACCCTTGCTTTTACCCTTAGGCTTACCCTTACCTTTACCCTTACCCTTACCCTTACCCTTACCCTTACCCTTACCCTTGCTTTAACCCTTAAGCTTACCCTTACCCTCACCCTTACCCTTACCCTTACCCTTGCTTTTACCCTTAAGCTTACCCTTACCCTTACCCTTACCCTTACCCTTGTTTTACCCTTAGGCTTACCCTTACCCTTACCCTTACCCTTACCCTTGCTTTTACCCTTAAGCTTACCCTTACCCTTACCCTTACCCTTACCCTTACCCTTACCCTTACCCTTACCCTTACCCTTACCTTTACCCTTACCCTTGCTTTTACCCTTAGGCTTACCCTAACCTTTACCCTTACCCTTACCCTTACCCTTACCCTTACCCTTACCCTTACCCTTACCCTTACCCTTACCCTTACCCTTACCCTTACCCTTACCCTTGCTTTTACCCTTAAGCTTACCCTTACCCTTACCCTTACCCTTATCCTTACCCTTACCCTTACCCTTGCTTTTACCCTTAAGCTTACCCTTACCCTTACCCTTACCCTTACCCTCACCCTTACCCTTACCCTTACCCTTGCTTTTACCTTTAAGCTTACCCTTACCCTTACCCTTACCCTTACCCTTACCCTTGCTTTTACCCTTAAGCTTACCCTTACCCTTACCCTTACCCTTACCCTTACCCTTACCCTTACCCTCACCCTTGCTTTTACCCTTAAGCTTACCCTTACCCTTACCCTTACTCTTACCCTTACCCTTACCCTTACCCTTGCTTTTACCCTTAAGCTTACCCTTACCCTTACCCTTACCCTTACCCTTACCCTTACCCTTGCTTTTACCCTTAGGCTTACCCTTACCCTTACCCTTACCCTTACCCTTACCCTTACCCTTGCTTTTACCCTTAAGCTAACCCTTACCCTTACCCTTACCCTTACTCTTACCCTTACCCTTACCCTTACCCTTACCCTTACCCTTACCCTTACCCTTGCTTTTACCCTTAGGCTTACCCTTACCTTTACCCTTACCCTTACCCTTACCCTTACCCTTACCCTTACCCTTACCCTCGCTTTTACCCTTAAGCTTACCCTTACCCTTACCCTTACCCTTACCCTTACCCTTACCCTTACCCTTACCCTTACCCTTACCCTTACCTTTACCCTTACCCTTACCCTTACCCTTACCCTTGCTTTTACCCTTAAGCTTACCCTTACCCTTACCCTTGCCCTTACCCTTACCCTTACCCTCACCCTTACCCTTACCCTTACCCTTGCTTTTACCCTTAAGCTTACCCTTACCCTTACCCTTACCCTTACCCTTAAGCTTACCCTTACCCTTACCCTTACCCTTACCCTTACCCTTACCCTTACCCTTACCCTTACCCTTACCCTTGCTTTTACCCTTAAGCTTACCCTTACCCTTACCCTTACCCTTACCCTTACCCTTGCTTTTACCCTTACCCTTATCCTTACCCTTAAGCTTACCCTTACCCTTACCCTTACCCTTACCCTTACCCATACCCTTACCCTTACCCTTACCCTTGCTTTTACCCTTAAGCTTACCCTTACCCTTACCCTTACCCTTACCCTTGCTTTTACCCTTAGGCTTACCCTTACCTTTACCCTTACCCTTACCCTTACCCTTACCCTTACCCTTACCCTTGCTTTTACCCTTAAGCTTACCCTTACCCTTACCCTTACCCTTACCCTTACCCTTACCCTTACCCTTACCCTTACCCTCACCCTTGCTTTTACCCTTAAGCTTACCCTTACCCTTACCCTTACCCTTACCCTTACCCTTACCCTTACCCTTACCCTTACCCTTACCCTTACCCTTACCCTTACCCTTACCCTTACCCTTACCCTTACCCTTACCCTTACCCTTACCCTTACCCTTACCCTTACCCTTACCCTTACCCTTACCCTTACCCTTACCCTTACCCTTACCCTTACCCTTACCCTTACCCTTACCCTTGCTTTTACCCTTAAGCTTACCCTTACCCTTACCCTTACCCTTACCCTTACCCTTACCCTTACCCTTACCCTTACCCTTGCTTTTACCCTTAGGCTTACCCTTACCTTTACCCTTACCCTTACCCTTACCCTTACCCTTACCCTTACCCTTGCTTTTACCCTTAAGCTTACCCTTACCCTTACCCTTACCCTTACACTTACCCTTACCCTTACCCTTGCTTTTACCCTTAAGCTTACCCTTACCCTTACCCTTACCCTTACCCTTACCCTTACCCTTGCTTTTACCCTTGGGCTTACCCTTACCCTTACCCTTACCCTTACCCTTAAGCTTACCCTTACCCTTACCCTTACCCTTACCCTTACCCTTACCCTTACCCTTACCCTTACCCTTACCCTTACCCTTACCCTTATCCTTACCCTTACCCTTACCCTTGCTTTTACCCTTAAGCTTACCCTTACCCTTACACTTACCCTTACCCTTACCCTTACCCTTACCCTTACCCTTACCCTAACCCTTACCCTTACCCTTGCTTTTACCCTTAGGCTTACCCTTACCTTTACCCTTACCCTTACCCTTACCCTTAAGCTTACCCTTACCCATACCCTTACCCTTACCCTTACCCTTACCCTTACCCTTACCCTTACCCTTACCCTTACCCTTACCCTTACCCTTACCCTTACCCTTGCTTTTACCCTTAAGCTTACCCTTACCCTTACCCTTACACTTACCCTTACCCTTACCCTTACCCTTACCCTTACCCTTACCCTTACCCTAACCCTTACCCTTACCCTTGCTTTTACCCTTAGGCTTACCCTTACCTTTACCCTTACCCTTACCCTTACCCTTACCCTTACCCTTACCCTTACCCTTACCCTTGCTTTTACCCTTAAGCTTACCCTTACCCTTACCCTTACCCTTACCCTTACCCTTGCTTTTACCCTTAAGCTTACCCTTACCCTTACCCTTACCCTTACCCTCACCCTTACCCTTACCCTTACCCTTGCTTTTACCCTTAAGCTTACCCTTACCCTTACCCTTACCCTTACCCTTACCCTTACCCTTACCCTTACCCTTACCCTTACCCTTGCTTTTACCCTTAAGCTTACCCTTACCCTTACCCTTACCCTTACCCTTACCCTTACCCTTACCCTTACCCTTACCCTTACCCTTACCCTTACCCTTACCCTTACCCTTACCCTTACCCTTACCCTTACCCTCACCCTTACCCTTGCTTTTACCCTAAGGCTTACCCTTACCTTTACCCTTACCCTTACCCTTACCCTTACCCTTACCCTTACCCTTACCCTTGCTTTAACCCTTAAGCTTATCCTTACCCTCACCCTTACCCTTACCCTTACCCTTGCTTTTACCCTTAAGCTTACCCTTACCCTTACCCTTACCCTTACCCTTGTTTTACCCTTAGGCTTACCCTTACCCTTACCCTTACCCTTACCCTTGCTTTTACCCTTAAGCTTACCCTTACCCTTACCCTTACCCTTACCCTTACCCTTACCCTTACCCTTACCCTTACCCTTACCCTTACCTTTACCCTTACCCTTGCTTTTACCCTTAGGCTTACCCTAACCTTTACCCTTACCCTTACCCTTACCCTTACCCTTACCCTTACCCTTACCCTTACCCTTACCCTTACCCTTACCCTTACCCTTACCCTTGCTTTTACCCTTAAGCTTACCCTTACCCTTACCCTTACCCTTATCCTTACCCTTACCCTTACCCTTGCTTTTACCCTTAAGCTTACCCTTACCCTTACCCTTACCCTTACCCTCACCCTTACCCTTACCCTTACCCTTGCTTATACCCTTAAGCTTACCCTTACCCTTACCCTTACCCTTACCCTTACCCTTACCCTTACCCTTACCCTTACCCTTACCCTTGCTTTTACCCTTAGGCTTACCCTTACCTTTACCCTTACCCTTACCCTTACCCTTACCCTTACCCTTACCCTTGCTTTTACCCTCAAGCTTACCCTTACCCTTACCCTTACCCTTACCCTATCCCTTACCCTTGCTTTTACCCTTAAGCTTACCCTTACCCTTACCCTTACCCTTACCCTTACCCTTACCCTTACCCTTAACCTTACCCTTACCCTTACCCTTGCTGTTACCCTTAAGCTTACCCTTACCCTTACCCTTACCCTTACCTTTACCCTTACCCTTACCCTCACCCTTACCCTTGCTTTTACCCTTAAGCTTACCCTTACCCTTACCCTTACCCTTACCCTTACCCTTACCCTTACCCTTACCCTTACCCTTGCTTTTACCCTAAGGCTTACCCTTACCTTTACCCTTACCCTTACCCTTACCCTTGCTTTTACCCTTAAGCTTACACTTACCCTTACCCTTACCCTTACCCTTACCCTTACCCTTGCTTTTACCCTTAAGCTTACCCTTACCCTTACCCTTACCCTTACCCTTACCCTTACCCTTACCCTTACCCTTACCCTTACCCTTACCCTTGCTCTTACCCTTACCCTTACCCTTGCTTTTACCCTTAGGCTTACCCTTACCCTTACCCTTACCCTTACCCTTACCCTTACCCTTACCCTTGCTTTTACCCTTAAGCTTACCCTTACCCTTACCCTTACCCTTACCCTTACCCTTACCCTTACCCTTACCATTACCCTTACCCTTACCCTTGCTTTTACCCTTAAGCTTACCCTTACCCTTACCCTTACCCTTACCCTTACCCTTACCCTTACCCTTACCCTTACCCTTACCCTTACCCTTGCTTTTACCCTTAAGCTTACCCTTACCCTTACCCTTACCCTTACCCTTACCCTTACCCTTACCCTTACCCTTACCCTTACCCTTACCCTTACCCTTGCTTTTACCCTTAAGCTTACCCTTACCCTTACCCTTACCCTTACCCTTACCCTTACCCTTACCCTTACCCTTACCCTTACCCTTACCCTTACCCTTACCCATACCCTTGCTTTTACCCTTAGGCTCACCCTTACCTTTACCCTTACCCTTACCCTTACCCTTACCCTTACCCTTACCCTTACCCTTACCCTTGCTTTTACCCTTAAGCTTACCCTTACCCTTACCCTTACCCTTACCCTTACCCTTACCCTTGCTTTTACCCTTAAGCTTACCTTTACCCTTACCCTTACCCTTACCCTTGCTTTTACCCTTAGGCTTACCCTTACCCTTACCCTTACCCTTACCCTTACCCTTACCCTTACCCTTACCCTTACCCTTACCCTTACCCTTACCCTCACCCTTACCCTTACCCTTACCCTCACCCTTGCTTTTACCCTTAAGCTTACCCTTACCCTTACCCTTACCCTTACCCTTACCCTTACCCTTACCCTTACCCTTACCCTTACCCTTACCCTTACCCTTACCCTTACCCTTACCCTTACCCTTACCCTTACCCTTACCCTTGCTTTTACCCTTAGGCTTACCCTTACCTTTACCCTTACCCTTACCCTTACCCTTACCCTTACCCTTACCCTTACCCTTAAGCTTACCCTTACCCTTACCCTTACCCTTACCCTTGCTTTCACCCTTAAGCTTACCCTTACCCTTACCCTTACCCTTACCCTTACCCTTACCCTCACCCTTACCCTTACCCTTACCCTTACCCTTACCCTTACCCTTGCTTTTACCCTTAAGCTTACCCTTACCCTTACCCTTACCCTTACCCTTACCCTTACCCTTACCCTTGCTTTTACCCTTAAGCTTACCCTTACCCTTACCCTTACCCTTACCCTTACCCTTACCCTTACCCTTACCCTTACCCTTACCCTTACCCTTACCCTTACCCTTACCCTTACCCTTACCCTTGCTTTTACCCTTAGGCTTACCCTTACCTTTACCCTTACCCTTACCCTTACCCTTACCCTTACCCTTACCCTTACCCTTACCCTTGCTTTTACCCTTAAGCTTACCCTTACCCTTACCCTTACCCTTACCCTTACCCTTACCCTTGCTTTTACCCTTAAGCTTACCCTTACCCTTACCCTTACCCTTACCCTTACCCTTACCCTTGCTTTTACCCTTAGGCTTACCCTTACCCTTACCCTTACCCTTACCCTTGCTTTTACCCTTAAGCTTACCCTTACACTTACCCTTACCCTTACCCTTACCCTTACCCTTACCCTTACCCTTACCCTTACCCTTACCCTTACCCTTACCCTTGCTTTTACCCTTAGGCTTACCCTTACCTTTACCCTTACCCTTACCCTTACCCTTACCCTTACCCTTACCCTTACCCTTACCCTTACCCTTACCCTTACCCTTACCTTACCCTTACCCTTACCCTTGCTTTTACCCTTAAGCTTACCCTTACCCTTACCCTTACCCTTACCCTTACCCTTACCCTTACCCTTGCTTTTACCCTTAAGCTTACCCTTACCCTTACCCTTACCCTTACCCTTACCCTCACCCTTACCCTTACCCTTACCCTTGCTTATACCCTTAAGCTTACCCTTACCCTTACCCTTACCCTTACCCTTACCCTTACCCTTACCCTTACCCTTACCCTTACCCTTACCCTTACCCTTACCCTTACCCTTACCCTTACCCTTACCCTTGCTTTTACCCTTAGGCTTACCCTTACCTTTACCCTTACCCTTACCCTTACCCTTACCCTTACCCTTACCCTTACCCTTACCCTTACCCTTACCCTTACCCTTACCCTTGCTTTTACCCTTAAGCTTACCCTTACCCTTACCCTCACCCTTACCCTAACCCTTACCCTTGCTTTTACCCTTTAGCTTACCATTACCCTTACCCTTACCCTTACCCTTACCCTTACCATTACCCTTACCCTTACCCTTACCCTTACCCTTACCCTTACCCTTACCCTTGCTTTTACCCTTAAGCTTACCCTTACCCTTACCCTTACCCTTACCCTTACCCTTACCCTTACCCTTACCCTTACCCTTACCCTTGCTTTTACCCTTAAGCTTACCCTTACCCTTACCCTTACCCTTACCCTTACCCTTGCTTTTACCCTTAGGCTTACCCTTACCTGTACCCTTACCCTTACCCTTACCCTTACCCTTACCCTTACCCTTACCCTTACCCTTACCCTTACCCTTACCCTTGCTTTTACCCTTAAGCTTACCCTTACCCTTACCCTTACCCTTACCCTTACCCTTACCCTTGCTTTTACCCTTAAGCTTACCCTTACCCTTACCCTTACCCTTACCCTTACCCTTGCTTTTACCCTTAGGCTTACCCTTACCCTTACCCTTACCCTTACCCTTGCTTTTACCCTTAAGCTTACCCTCACCCTTACCCTTACTCTTACCCTTACCCTTACCCTTACCCTTACCCTTACCCTTACCCTTACCCTTACCCTTACCCTTACCCTTACCCTTGCTTTTACCCTTAGGCTTACCCTTACCTTTACCCTTACCCTAACCCTTACCCTTACCCTTACCCTTACCCTTACCCTTGCTTTTACCCTTAAGCTTACCCTTACCCTTACCCTTACCCTTACCCTTACCCTTACCCTTACCCTTACCCTTACCCTTACCCTTGCTTTTACCCTTAAGCTTACCCTTACCCTTACCCTTACCCTTACCCTTACCCTTACCCTTACCCTTACCCTTACCCTTACCCTTACCCTTACCCTTACCCTTACCCTTACCCTTGCTTTTACCCTTAAGCTTACCCTTACCCTTACCCTTACCCTTACCCTTACCCTTACCCTAACCCTTACCCTTGCTTTTACCCTTAAGCTTACCCTTACCCTTACCCTTACCCTTACCCTTACCCTTACCCTTACCTTTACCCTTACCCTTACCCTTACCCTTACCCTTACCCTTACCCTTACCCTTACCCTTGCTTTTACCCTTAAGCTTACCCTTACCCTTACCCTTACCCTTACCCTTACCCTTACCCTTACCCTTACCCTTACCCTTACCCTTGCTTTTACCCTTAAGCTTACCCTTACCCTTACCCTTACCCTTACCCTTACCCTTACCCTTGCTTTTACCCTTAGGCTTACCCTTACCTTTACCCTTACCCTTACCCTTACCCTTACCCTTACCCTTACCCTTACCCTTACCCTTGCTTTTACCCTTAAGCTAACCCTTACCCTTACCCTTACCCTTACCCTTACCCTTACCCTTACCCTTACCCTTACCCTTGCTTTTACCCTCAAGCTTACCCTTACCGTTACCCTTACCCTTACCCTTACCCTTGCTTTTACCCTTAGGCTTACCCTTACCCTTACCCTTACCCTTGCTTTTACCCTTAAGCTTACCCTTACCCTTAACCTTACTCTTACCCTTACCCTTACCCTTACCCTTACCCTTACCCTTACCCTTACCCTTACCCTTACCCTTGCTTTTACCCTTAGGCTTACCCTTACCTTTACCCTCACCCTAACCCTTACCCTTACCCTTACCCTTACCCTTACCCTTGCTTTTACCCTTAAGCTTACCCTTACCCTTACCCTTACCCTTACCCTTACCCTTACCCTTACCCTTACCCTTACCCTTACCCTTGCTTTTACCCTTAAGCTTACCCTTACCCTTACCCTTACCCTTACCCTTACCCTTACCCTTACCCTTACCCTTACCCTTACCCTTACCCTTACCCTTACCCTTACCCTTACCCTTACCCTTACCCTTACCCTTACCCTTACCCTTACCATTACCCTTACCCTTGCTTTTACCCTTAAGCTTACCCTTACCCTTACCCTTACCCTTACCCTTACCCTTACCCTTACCCTTACCCCTACCCTTATCCTTGCTTTTACCCTTAGGCTTACCCTTACCTTTACCCTTACCCTTACCCTTACCCTTACCCTTACCCTTGCTTTTACCCTTAAGCTTACCCTTACCCTTACCCTTACCCTTACCCTTAAGCTTACCCTTACCCTTACCCTTACCCTTACCCTTACCCTTACCCTTACCCTTACCCTTACCCTTAACCTTACCCTTGCTTTTACCCTTAAGCTTACCCTTACCCTTACCCTTACCCTTACCCTTACCCTTGCTTTTACCCTTAAGCTTACCCTTACCCTTACCCTTACCCTTACCCTTAAGCTTTCCCTTACCCTTACCCTTACCCTTACCCTTACCCTTACCCTTACCCTTACCCTTACCCTTACCCTTACCCTTACCCTTACCCTTACCCTTACCCTTACCCTTACCCTTGCCCTTACCCTTACCCTTACCCTTACCCTTACCCTTACCCTTACCCTTACCCTTGCTTTTACCCTTAAGCTTACCCTTACCCTTACCCTTAAGCTTACCCTTACCCTTACCCTTACCCTTACCCTCACCCTTACCCTTACCCTTGCTTTTACCCTTAAGCTTACCCTTACCCTTACCCTTACCCTTAAGCTTACCCTTACCCTTACCCTTACCCTTACCCATACCCTTGCTTTTACCCTTAAGCTTACCCTTACCCTTACCCTTACCCTTACCCTTAAGCTTACCCTTACCCTTACCCTTACCCTTACCCTTACCCTTACCCTTACCCTTACCCTTACCCTTACCCTTACCCTTGCTTTTACCCTTAAGCTTACCCTTACCCTTACCCTTACCCTTACCCTTGCTTTTACCCTTAAGCTTACCCTTACCCTTACCCTTACCCTTACCCTTAAGCTTACCCTTACCCTTACCCTTACCCTTACCCTTACCCTTACCCTTACCCTTACCCTTACCCTTGCTTTTACCCTTAAGCTTACCCTTACCCTTACCCTTAACCTTACCCTTACCCTTACCCTTACCCTTACCCTTGCTTTTACCCTTAGGCTTACCCTTACCTTTACCCTTACCCTTACCCTTACCCTTACCCTTACCCTTACCCTTACCCTTACCCTTACCCTTACCCTTACCCTTACCCTTACCCTTACCTTTACGCTTACCCTTGCTTTTACCCTTAAGCTTACCCTTACCCTTACCCTTACCCTTACCCTTACCCTTACTCTTGCTTTTACCCTTAAGCTTACCCTTACCCTTACCCTTACCCTTACCCTTACCCTTGCTTTTACCCTTAGGCTTACCCTTACCCTTTCCCTTACCCTTACCCTTGCTTTTACCCTTAAGCTTACCCTTACCCTTACCCTTACCCTTACCCTTACCCTTACCCTTACCCTTACCCTTACCCTTACCCTTACCCTTACCCTTACCCTTACCCTTACCCTAACCCTTACCCTTACCCTTACCCTTACCCTTACCCTTACCCTTGCTTTTACCCTTAGGCTTACCCTTACCTTTACCCTTACCCTTACCCTTACCCTTACCCTTACCCTTGCTTTTACCCTTAAGCTTACCCTTACCCTTACCCTTACCCTTACCCTTACCCTTACCCTTACCCTTACCCTTACCCTTACCCTTACCCTTACCCTTGCCCTTACCCTTGCTTTTACCCTTAAGCTTACCCTTACCCTTACCCTTACCCTTACCCTTACCCTTACCCTTACCCTTACCCTTACCCTTACCCTTGCTTTTACCCTTAAGCTTACCCTTACCCTTACCCTTACCCTTACCCTTACCCTTACCCTTGCTTTTACCCTTAGGCTTACCCTTACCTTTACCCTTACCCTTACCCTTACCCTTACCCTTACCCTTACCCTTACCCTTACCCTTGCTTTTACCCTTAAGCTAACCCTTACCCTTACCCTTACCCTTACCCTTACCCTTACCCTTACCCTTACCCTTACCCTTGCTTTTACCCTCAAGCTTACCCTTACCGTTACCCTTACCCTTACCCTTACCCTTGCTTTTACCCTTAGGCTTACCCTTACCCTTACCCTTACCCTTGCTTTTACCCTTAAGCTTACCCTTACCCTTAACCTTACTCTTACCCTTACCCTTACCCTTACCCTTACCCTTACCCTTACCCTTACCCTTACCCTTACCCTTGCTTTTACCCTTAGGCTTACCCTTACCTTTACCCTCACCCTAACCCTTACCCTTACCCTTACCCTTACCCTTACCCTTGCTTTTACCCTTAAGCTTACCCTTACCCTTACCCTTACCCTTACCCTTACCCTTACCCTTACCCTTACCCTTACCCTTGCTTTTACCCTTAAGCTTACCCTTACCCTTACCCTTACCCTTACCCTTACCCTTACCCTTACCCTTACCCTTACCCTTACCCTTACCCTTACCCTTACCCTTACCCTTACCCTTACCCTTACCCTTACCCTTACCCTTACCCTTACCATTACCCTTACCCTTGCTTTTACCCTTAAGCTTACCCTTACCCTTACCCTTACCCTTACCCTTACCCTTACCCTTACCCTTACCCCTACCCTTATCCTTGCTTTTACCCTTAGGCTTACCCTTACCTTTACCCTTACCCTTACCCTTACCCTTGCTTTTACCCTTAAGTTTACCCTTACCCTTACCCTTACCCTTACCCTTAAGCTTACCCTTACCCTTACCCTTACCCTTACCCTTACCCTTACCCTTACCCTTACCCTTACCCTTACCCTTAACCTTACCCTTGCTTTTACCCTTAAGCTTACCCTTACCCTTACCCTTACCCTTACCCTTACCCTTGCTTTTACCCTTAAGCTTACCCTTACCCTTACCCTTACCCTTACCCTTAAGCTTTCCCTAACCCTTACCCTTACCCTTACCCTTACCCTTACCCTTACCCTTACCCTTACCCTTACCCTTACCCTTACCCTTACCCTTACCCTTACCCTTACCCTTACCCTTGCCCTTACCCTTACCCTTACCCTTACCCTTACCCTTACCCTTACCCTTACCCTTGCTTTTACCCTTAAGCTTACCCTTACCCTTACCCTTAAGCTCACCCTTACCCTTACCCTTACCCTTACCCTCACCCTTACCCTTACCCTTGCTTTTACCCTTAAGCTTACCCTTACCCTTACCCTTACCCTTAAGCTTACCCTTACCCTTACCCTTACCCTTACCCTTACCCTTACCCTTACCCTTGCTTTTACCCTTAAGCTTACCCTTACCCTTACCCTTACCCTTACCCTTAAGCTTACCCTTACCCTTACCCTTACCCTTACCCTTACCCTTACCCTTACCCTTACCCTTACCCTTACCCTTACCCTTGCTTTTACCCTTAAGCTTACCCTCACCCTTACCCTTACCCTTACCCTTGCTTTTACCCTTAAGCTTACCCTTACCCTTACCCTTACCCTTACCCTTAAGCTTACCCTTACCCTTACCCTTACCCTTACCCTTACCCTTACCCTTACCCTTACCCTTACCCTTGCTTTTACCCTTAAGCTTACCCTTACCCTTACCCTTAACCTTACCCTTACCCTTACCCTTACCCTTACCCTTGCTTTTACCCTTAGGCTTACCCTTACCTTTACCCTTACCCTTACCCTTACCCTTACCCTTACCCTTACCCTTACCCTTACCCTTACCCTTACCCTTACCCTTACCCTTACCCTTACCTTTACCCTTACCCTTGCTTTTACCCTTAAGCTTACCCTTACCCTTACCCTTACCCTTACCCTTACCCTTACTCTTGCTTTTACCCTTAAGCTTACCCTTACCCTTACCCTTACCCTTACCCTTACCCTTGCTTTTACCCTTAGGCTTACCCTTACCCTTTCCCTTACCCTTACCCTTGCTTTTACCCTTAAGCTTACCCTTACCCTTACCCTTACCCTTACCCTTACCCTTACCCTTACCCTTACCCTTACCCTTACCCTTACCCTTACCCTTACCCTTACCCTTACCCTAACCCTTACCCTTACCCTTACCCTTACCCTTACCCTTACCCTTGCTTTTACCCTTAGGCTTACCCTTACCTTTACCCTTACCCTTACCCTTACCCTTACCCTTACCCTTGCTTTTACCCTTAAGCTTACCCTTACCCTTACCCTTACCCTTACCCTTACCCTTACCCTTACCCTTACCCTTACCCTTACCCTTACCCTTGCTTTTACCCTTAAACTTACCCTTACCCTTACCCTTACCCTTACCCTTACCCTTACCCTTACCCTTACCCTTACCCTTACCCTCACCCTTGCTTTTACCCTTAAGCTTACCCTTACCCTTACCCTTACCCTTACCCTTACCCTTACCCTTGCTTTTACCCTTAAGCTTACCCTTACCCTTACCCTTACCCTTGCTTTTACCCTTAGGCTTACCCTTACCCTTACCCTTACCCTTACCCCTGCTTTTACCCTTAAGCTTACCCTTACCCTTACCCTTACTCTTACCCTTACCCTTACCCTTACCCTTACCCTTGCTTTTACCCTTAGGCTTACCCTTACCTTTACCCTTACCCTTACCCTTACCCTTACCCTTACCCTTACCCTTACCCTTACCCTTACCCTTGCTTTTACCCTTAAGCTAACCCTTACCCTTACCCTTACCCTTACCCTTACCCTTACCCTTACCCTTAACCTTACCCTTACCCTTGCTTTTACCCTTAAGCTCACCCTTACCCTTATCCTTACCCTTACCCTTACACTTACCCTTACCCTGACCCTTACCCTTGCTTTTACCCTTATGCTTACCCTTACTCTTACCCTTACCCTTACCCTTAAGCTTACCCTTACCCTTACCCTTACCCTTACCCTTACCCTTACCCTTACCCTTGCTTTTACCCTTAAGCTTACCCTTACCCTTACCCTTACCCTTACCCTTACCCTTGCTTTTACCCTTAAGCTTACCCTTACCCTTACCCTTAACCTTAAGCTTACCCTTACCCTTACCCTTACCCTTACCCTTACCCTTGCTTTTACCCTTAAGCTTACCCTTACCCTTACCCTTACCCTTACCCTAACCCTTACCCTTAACCTTACCCTTACCCTTACCCTTACCCTTACCCTTACACTTACCCTTACCCTTGCTTTTACCCTTAGGCTTACCCTTACCTTTACCCTTACCATTACCCTTACCCTTACCCTTACCCTTACCCTTACCCTTACCCTTACCCTTACCCTTGCTTTTACCCTTAAGCTTACCCTTACCCTTACCCTTACCCTTACCCTTACCCTTGCCCTTACCCTTACCCTTACCCTTACCCTTGCTTTTACCCTTAAGCTTACCCTTACACTTACCCTTAACCTTACCCTTACCCTTACGCTTACCCTTACCCTTACCCTTACCCTTACCCTTACCCTTACCCTTACCCTTACCCTTACCCTTGCTTTTACCCTTAAGCTTACCCTTACCCTTACCCTTACTCTTACCCTTACCCTTACCCTTACCCTTACCCTTGCTTTTACCCTTAAGCTTACCCTTACCCTTACCTTTACCCTTACCCTTACCCTTACCCTTACCCTTACCCTTACCCTTACTCTTACCCTTACCCTTACCCTTACCCTTGCTTTTACCCTTAGGCTTACCCTTACCTTTAGCGTTACCCTTACCCTTACCCTTACCCTTACCCTTACCCTTACCCTTGCTTTTACCCTTAAGCTTACCCTTACCCTTACCCTTACCCTTACCCTTACCCTTACCCTTACCCTTACCCTTACCCTTACCCTTACCCTTGCTTTTACCCTTAAGCTTACCCTTACCCTTACCCTTACCCTTACACTTACCCTTGCTTTTACCCTTAGGCTTACCCTTACCCTTACCCTTACCCTTAAGCTTACCCTTACCCTTACCCTTACCCTTACCCTCACCCTTACCCTTACCCTTACCCTTACCCTTACCCTTACCCTTACCCTTGCTTTTACCCTTAAGCTTACCCTTACCCTTACCCTTACTCTTACCCTTACCCTTACCCTTACCCTTACCATTACCCTTGCTTTGACCCTTAGGCTTACCCTTACCTTTACCCTTACCCTTACCCTTACCCTTACCCTTACCCTTACCCTTACCCTTACCCTTACCCTTACCCTTGCTTTTACCCTTAAGCTTACCCTTACCCTTACCCTTACCCTTACCCTTACCCTTACCCTTGCTTTTACCCTTAAGCTTACCCTTACCCTTACCCTTACCCTTACCCTTACCCTTGCTTTTACCCTTAGGCTTACCCTTACCCTTACCCTTACCCTTACCCTTGCTTTTACCCTTAAGCTTACCCTTACCCTTACCCTTACCCTTACCCTTACCCTTACCCTTACCCTTACCCTTACCCTTACCCTTACCCTTACCCTTGCTTTTACCCTTAGGCTTAACCTTACCTTTACCCTTACCCTTACCCTTACCCTTACCCTTACTCTTACCCTTACCCTTACCCTTACCCTTACCCTTACCCTTACCCTTACCCTTACCCTTACCCTTGCTTTTACCCTTAAGCTTACCCTTACCCTTACCCTTACCCTTACCCTTACCCTTACCCTTACCCTTACCCTTGCTTTTACCCTTAAGCTTACCCTTACCCTTACCCTTACCCTTACCCTCACCCTTACCCTTACCCTTACACTTGCTTATACCCTTAAGCTTACCCTTACCCTTACCCTTACCCTTACCCTTACCCTTACCCTTACCCTTACCCTTACCCTTACCCTTACCCTTACCCTTACCCTTACCCTTGCTTTTACCCTTAGGCTTACCCTTACCTTTACCCTTACCCTTACCCTTACCCTTACCCTTACCCTTACCCTTACCCTTGCTTTTACCCTTAAGCTTACCCTTACCCTTACCCTTACACTTACCCTTACCCTAACCCTTACCCTTGCTTTTACCCTTAAGCTTACCCTTACCCTTACCCTTACCCTTACCCTTACCCTTACCCTTACCCTTACCCTTACCCTTACCCTTACCCTTACCCTTACCCTTACCCTTACCCTTACCCTTACCCTTACCCTTACCCTTGCTTTTACCCTTAAGCTTACCCTTACCCTTACCCTTACCCTTACCCTTACCCTTACCCTTACCCTTACCCTTATCCTTACCCTTGCTTTTACCCTTAAGCTTACCCTTACCCTTACCCTTACCCTTACCCTTACCCTTACCCTTACCCTTACCCTTACCCTTACCCTTACCCTTACCCTTACCCTTACCCTTGCTTTTACTCTTAGGCTTACCCTTACCTTTACCCTTACCCTTACCCTTACCCTTACCCTCACCCTTACCCTTACCCTTGCTTTTACCCTTAAGCTTACCCTTACCCTTACCCTTACCCTCACCCTTACCCTTGCTTTTACCCTTAAGCTTACCCTTACCCTTACCCTTAACCTTACCCTTACCCTTGCTTTTACCCTTAGGCTTACCCTTACCCTTACCCTTACCCTTACCCTTGCTTTTACCCTTAAGCTTACCCTTACCCTTACCCTTACCCTTACCCTTACCCTTACCCTTACCCTTACCCTTACCCTTACCCTTGCTTTTACCCTTAAGCTTACCCTTACCCTTACCCTTACCCTTACCCTTACCCTTACCCTTACCCTTACCCTTACCCTTACCCTTACCCTTACCCTTACCCTTGCTTTTACCCTTAAGCTTACCCTTACCCTTACCCTTACCCTTACCCTTGCTTTTACCCTTAAGCTTACCCTTACCCTTACCCTTACCCTTACCCTTAAGCTTACCCTTACCCTTACCCTTACCCTTACCCTTACCCTTACCCTTACCCTTACCCTTACCCTTACCCTTACCCTTGCTTTTACACTTAAGCTTACCCTTACCCTTACCCTTAACCTTACCCTTACCCTTACCCTTACCCTTACCCTTACCCTTGCTTTTACCCTTAGGCTTACCCTTACCTTTACCCTTACCCTTACCCTTACCCTTACCCTTACCCTTACCCTTACCCTTACCCTTACCCTTACCCTTACCCTTACCCTTACCCTTACCTTTACCCTTACCCTTGCTTTTACCCTTGCTTTTACCCTTAAGCTTACCCTTTCTCTTACCCTTACCCTTACCCTTACCCTTACTCTTGCTTTTACCCTTAAGCTTACCCTTACCCTTACCCTTACCCTTACCCTTACCCTTGCTTTTACCCTTAGGCTTACCCTTACCCTTTCCCTTACCCTTACCCTTGCTTTTACCCTTAAGCTTACCCTTACCCTTACCCTTACCCTTACCCTTACCCTTACCCTTACCCTTACCCTTACCCTTACCCTTACCCTTACCCTTACCCTTACCCTTACCCTTACCCTAACCCTTACCCTTACCCTTACCCTTACCCTTACCCTTGCTTTTACCCTTAGGCTTACCCTTACCTTTACCCTTACCCTTACCCTTACCCTTACCCTTACCCTTGCTTTTACCCTTAAGCTTACCCTTACCCTTACCCTTACCCTTACCCTTACCCTTACCCTTACCCTTACCCTTACCCTTACCCTTACCCTTACCCTTACCCTTACCCTTACCCTTACCCTTACCCTTACCCTTACCCTTACCCTTGCTTTTACCCTTAAACTTACCCTTACCCTTACCCTTACCCTTACCCTTACCCTTACCCTTACCCTTACCCTCACCCTTGCTTTTACCCTTAAGCTTACCCTTACCCTTACCCTTACCCTTACCCTTACCCTTACCCTTACCCTTGCTTTTACCCTTAAGCTTACCCTTACCCTTACCCTTACCCTAACCCTTACCCTTGCTTTTACCCTTAGGCTTACCCTTACCCTTACCCTTACCCTTACCCCTGCTTTTACCCTTAAGCTTACCCTTACCCTTACCCTTACTCTTACCCTTACCCTTACCCTTACCCTTTCCCTTGCTTTTACCCTTAGGCTTACCCTTACCTTTACCCTTACCCTTACCCTTACCCTTACCCTTACCCTTACCCTTACCCTTACCCTTACCCTTACCCTTACCCTTACCCTTAACCTTACCCTTACCCTTGCTTTTACCCTTAAGCTCACCCTTACCCTTACCCTTACCCTTACCCTTACACTTACCCTTACCCTGACCCTTACCCTTGCTTTTACCCTTAAGCTTACCCTTACTCTTACCCTTACCCTTACCCTTAAGCTTACCCTTACCCTTACCCTTACCCTTACCCTTACCCTTACCCTTACCCTTGCTTTTACCCTTAAGCTTACCCTTACCCTTACCCTTACCCTTACCCTTACCCTTGCTTTTACCCTTAAGCTTACCCTTACCCTTACCCTTACCCTTAAGCTTACCCTTACCCTTACCCTTACCCTTACCCTTACCCTTACCCTTGCTTTTACCCTTAAGCTTACCCTTACCCTTACCCTTACCCTTACCCTAACCCTTACCCTTAGCCTTACCCTTACCCTTACCCTTACCCTTACCCTTACCCTTGCTTTTACCCTTAGGCTTACCCTTACCTTTACCCTTACCATTACCCTTACCCTTACCCTTACCCTTACCCTTACCCTTACCCTTACCCTTGCTTTTACCCTTAAGCTTACCCTTACCCTTACCCTTACCCTTACCCTTACCCTTACCCTTACCCTTACCCTTACCCTTACCCTTACCCTTACCCTTACCCTTACCCTTACCCTTGCTTTTACCCTTAAGCTTACCCTTACCCTTACCCTTACCCTTACCCTTACCCTTACCCTTACCCTTACCCTTACCCTTACCCTTACCCTTACTCTTACCCTTACCCTTACCCTTGCTTTTACCCTTAAGCTTACCCTTACCCTTACCCTTACTCTTACCCTTACCCTTACCCTTACCCTTACCCTTGCTTTTACCCTTAAGCTTACCCTTACCCTTACCTTTACCCTTACCCTTACCCTTACCCTTACCCTTACTCTTACCCTTACCCTTACCCTTACCCTTGCTTTTACCCTTAGGCTTACCCTTACCTTTAGCATTACCCTTACCCTTACCCTTACCCTTACCCTTACCCTTACCCTTGCTTTTACCCTTAAGCTTACCCTTACCCTTACCCTTACCCTTACCCTTACCCTTACCCTTACCCTTACCCTTACCCTTGCTTTTACCCTTAAGCTTACCCTTACCCTTACCCTTACCCTTACACTTACCCTTGCTTTTACCCTTAGGATTACCCTTACTCTTACCCTTACCCTTACCCTTAAGCTTACCCTTACCCTTACCCTTACCCTTACCCTCACCCTTACCCTTACACTTACCCTTACCCTTACCCTTACCCTTAACCTTACCCTTGCTTTTACCCTTAAGCTTACCCTTACCCTTACCCTTACTCTTACCCTTACCCTTACCCTTACCCTTACCCTTACCCTTGCTTTGACCCTTAGGCTTACCCTTTCCTTTACCCTTACCCTTACCCTTACCCTTACCCTTACCCTTACCCTTACCCTTACCCTTACCCTTGCTTTTACCCTTAAGCTTACCCTTACCCTTACCCTTACCCTTGCTTTTACCCTTAAGCTTACCCTTACCCTTACCCTTACCCTTACCCTTACCCTTGCTTTTACCCTTAGGCTTACCCTTACCCTTACCCTTACCCTTACCCCTGCTTTTACCCTTAAGCTTACCCTTACCTTACCCTTACTCTTACCCTTACCCTTACCCTTACCCTTACCCTTGCTTTTACCCTTAGGCTTACCCTTACCTTTACCCTTACCCTTACCCTTACCCTAACCCTTACCCTTACCCTTACCCTTACCCTTAACCTTACCCTTACCCTTGCTTTTACCCTTAAGCTCACCCTTACCCTTACCCTTACCCTTACCCTTACACTTACCCTTACCCTGACCCTTACCCTTGCTTTTACCCTTAAGCTTACCCTTACTCTTACCCTTACCCTTACCCTTAAGCTTACCCTTACCCTTACCCTTACCCTTACCCTTACCCTTACCCTTACCCTTACCCTTGCTTTTACCCTTAAGCTTACCCTTACCCTTACCCTTACCCTTACCCTTGCTTTTACCCTTAAGCTTACCCTTACCCTTACCCTTACCCTTAAGCTTACCCTTACCCT
>CAUEHS010000904.1:0-31787 GCA_958510865.1 Myrrha octodecimguttata | reverse complement strand
GGTTAAGGGTAAGGGTAAGGGTAAGCTTAAGGGTAAGGGTAAGGGTAAGGGTAAGGGTAAGCCTAAGGGTAAAAGCAAGGGTAAGTGTAAGGGTAAGGGTAAGGGTAAGGGTAAGCTTAAGGGTAAGAGCAAGGGTAAGGGTAAGGGTAAGGGTAAGGGTAAGGGTAAGGGTAAGGGTAAGGGTAAGGGTAAGGGTAAGCTTAAGGGTAAAAGCAAGGGTAAGGGTAGGGGTAAGGGTAAGGGTAAGGGTAAGGGTAAGGCTAAAGGTAAGGGTAAGCCTAAGGGTAAAAGCAAGGGTAAGGGTAAGGGTAAGGGTAAGGGTAAGGGTAAGGGTAAGGGTAAGGGTAAGGGTAAGGGTAAGGGTAAGGGTAAAGGTAAGGGTAAGGGTAAGCTTAAGGGTAAAAGCAAGGGTAAGGGTAAGGGTAAGGGTAAGGGTAAGAGTAAGGGTAAGGGTAAGGGTAAGCTTAAGGGTAAAAGCAAGGGTAAGGGTAAGGGTAAGGGTAAGGGTAAGGGTAAGGGTAAGGGTAAGGGTAAGGGTAAGGGTAAGGGTAAGGGTAAGGGTAAGGGTAAGGGTAAGCTTAAGGGTAAAAGCAAGGGTAAGGGTAAGGGTAAGGGTAAGGGTAAGGGTAAGGGTAAGGGTAAGGGTAAGGGTAAGGGTAAGGGTAAGGGTAAGGGTAAGCTTAAGGGTAAAAGCAAGGGTAAGGGTAAGGGTAAGGGTAAGGGTAAGGGTAAGGGTAAGGGTAAGGGTAAGGGTAAGGGTAAGGGTAAGGGTAAGGGTAAGGGTAAGGGTAAGGGTAAGGGTAAGGGTAAGGGTAAGCTTAAGGGTAAAAGCAAGGGTAAGGGTAAGGGTAAGGGTAAGGGTAAGGGTAAGGGTAAGGGTAAGGGTAAGGGTAAGGGTAAGGGTAAGGGTAAGGGTAAGCTTAAGGGTAAAAGCAAGGGTAAGGGTAAGGGTAAGGGTAAGGGTAAGGGTAAGGGTAAGGGTAAGGGTAAGGGTAATGGTAAGGGTAAAGGTAAGGGTAAGCCTAAGGGTAAAAGCAAGGGTAAGGGTAAGGGTAAGGGTAAGGGTAAGGGTAAGGTTAAGGGTAAGGGTTAGGGTAAGGGTAAGGGTAAGGGTAAGGGTAAGCTTAAGGGTAAAAGCAAGGGTAAGGGTAAGGGTAAGGGTAAGGGTAAGGGTAAGGGTAAGCTTAAGGGTAAGGGTAAGGGTAAGGGTAAGGGTAAGCTTAAGGGTAAAAGCAAGGGTAAGGGTAAGGGTAAGGGTAAGGGTAAGGGTAAGCTTAAGGGTAAAAGCAAGGGTAAGGGTAAGGGTAAGGGTAAGGGTAAGCTTAAGGGTAAGGGTAAGGGTAAGGGTAAGGGTAAGCTTAAGGGTAAAAGCAAGGGTAAGGGTCAGGGTAAGGGTAAGTGTAAGGGTAAGGGTAAGGGTAAGGGTAAGGGTGAGGGTAAGCTTAAGGGTAAAAGCAAGGGTAAGGGTAAGGGTAAGGGTAAGGGTAAGGGTAAGGGTAAGGGTAAGGGTAAGGGTAAGGGTAAGGGTAAGGGTAAGGGTAAGGGTAAAGGTAAGGTTAAGCCTAAGGGTAAAAGCAAGGGTAAGGGTAAGGGTAAGGGTAAGGGTAAGGGTAAGGGTAAGGGTAAGGGTAAGGGTAAGGGTAAGGGTAAGGGTAAGGGTAAGGGTAAGGGTAAGCTTAAGGGTAAAAGCAAGGGTAAGGGTGAGGGTAAGGGTAAGGGTAAGCCAAAGGGTAAAAGCAAGGGTAAGGGTAAGGGTAAGGGTAAGGGTAAGGGTGAGCTTAAGGGTAAAAGCAAGGGTAAGGGTAAGGGTAAGGGTAAGGGTAAGGGTAAGGGTAAGGGTAAGGGTAAGCTTAAGGGTAAAAGCAAGGGTAAGGGTAAGGGTAAGGGTAAGGGTAAGGGTAAGGGTAAGGGTAAGGGTAAGGGTAAGGGTAAGGGTAAGGGTAAGGGTAAAGGTAAGGGTAAGCCTAAGGGTCAAAGCAAGGGTAAGGGTAAGGGTAAGGGTAAGGGTAAGGGTAAGGGTAAGGGTAAGGGTAAGGGTAAGCTTAAGGGTAAAAGCAAGGGTAAGGGTAAGGGTAAGGGTAAGGGTAAGGGTAAGGGTAAGGGTAAGGGTAAGGGTAAGGGTAAGGGTAAGCTTAAGGGTAAGGGTAAAGGTAAGGGTAAGGGTAAGCCTAAGGGTAAAAGCAAGGGTAAGTGTAAGGGTAAGGGTAAGGGTAAGGGTAAGCTTAAGGGTAAAAGCAAGGGTAAGGGTAAGGGTAAGGGTAAGGGTAAGGGTAAGGGTAAGGGTAAGCTTAAGGGTAAAAGCAAGGGTAAGGGTAAGGGTAAGGGTAAGGGTAAGGGTAAGGGTAAGGGTAAGGGTAAGGCTAAAGGTAAGGGTAAGCCTAAGGGTAAAAGCAAGGGTAAGGGTAAGGGTAAGGGTAAGGGTAAGGGTAAGGGTAAGGGTAAGGGTAAGGGTAAGGGTAAAGGTAAGGGTAAGGGTAAGCTTAAGGGTAAAAGCAAGGGTAAGGGTAAGGGTAAGGGTAAGGGTAAGAGTAAGGGTAAGGGTAAGGGTAAGCTTAAGGGTAAAAGCAAGGGTAAGGGTAAGGGTAAGGGTAAGGGTAAGGGTAAGGGTAAGGGTAAGGGTAAGGGTAAGGGTAAGGGTAAGGGTAAGGGTAAGGGTAAGCTTAAGGGTAAAAGCAAGGGTAAGGGTAAGGGTAAGGGTAAGGGTAAGGGTAAGGGTAAGGGTAAGGGTAAGGGTAAGGGTAAGGGTAAGCTTACGGGTAAATGCAAGGGTAAGGGTAAGGGTAAGGGTAAGGGTAAGGGTAAGGGTAAGGGTAAGGGTAAGGGTAAGGGTAATGGTAAGCTTAAGGGTAAAAGCAAGGGTAAGGGTAAGGGTAAGGGTAAGGGTAAGCCAAAGGGTAAAAGCAAGGGTAAGGGTAAGGGTAAGGGTAAGGGTAAGGGTGAGCTTAAGGGTAAAAGCAAGGGTAAGGGTAAGGGTAAGGGTAAGGGTAAGGGTAAGGGTAAGGGTAAGGGTAAGCTTAAGGGTAAAAGCAAGGGTAAGGGTAAGGGTAAGGGTAAGGGTAAAGGTAAGGGTAAGGGTAAGGGTAAAGGTAAGGGTGAGCCTAAGGGTCAAAGCAAGGGTAAGGGTAAGGGTAAGGGTAAGGGTAAGGGTAAGGGTAAGGGTAAGGGTAAGGGTAAGGGTAAGGGTAAGGGTAAGGGTAAGCTTAAGGGTAAAAGCAAGGGTTAGGGTAAGGGTAAGGGTAAGGGTAAGGGTAAGGGTAAGGGTAAGGGTAAGGGTAAGCTTAAGGGTAAGGGTAAGGGTAAGGGTAAGGGTAAGCCTAAGGGTAAAAGCAAGGGTAAGTGTAAGGGTAAGGGTAAGGGTAAGGGTAAGCTTAAGGGTAAAAGCAAGGGTAAGGGTAAGGGTAAGGGTAAGGGTAAGGGTAAGGGTAAGGGTAAGCTTAAGGGTGAAAGCAAGGGTAAGGGTAAGGGTAAGGGTAAGGGTAAGGGTAAGGGTAAGGGTAAGGGTAAGGGTAAGGGTAAGGGTAAAGGTAAGGGTAAGGGTAAGCTTAAGGGTAAAAGCAAGGGTAAGGGTAAGGGTAAGGGTAAGGGTAAGAGTAAGGGTAAGGGTAAGGGTAAGCTTAAGGGTAAAAGCAAGGGTAAGGGTAAGGGTAAGGGTAAGGGTAAGGGTAAGGGTAAGGGTAAGGGTAAGGGTAAGGGTAAGGGTAAGGGTAAGGGTAAGGGTAAGGGTAAGCTTAAGGGTAAAAGCAAGGGTTAGGGTAAGGGTAAGGGTAAGGGTAAGGGTAAGGGTAAGGGTAAGGGTAAGGGTAAGGGTAAGGGTAAGGGTAAGGGTAAGGGTAAGGGTAAGGGTAAGCTTAAGGGTAAAAGCAAGGGTAAGGGTAAGGGTAAGGGTAAGGGTAAGGGTAAGGGTAAGGGTAAGGGTAATGGTAAGGGTAAAGGTAAGGGTAAGCCTAAGGGTAAAAGCAAGGTTAAGGGTAAGGGTAAGGGTAAGGGTAAGGGTAAGGTTAAGGGTAAGGGTTAGGGTAAGGGTAAGGGTAAGGGTAAGGGTAAGCTTAAGGGTAAAAGCAAGGGTAAGGGTAAGGGTAAGGGTAAGGGTAAGGGTAAGGGTAAGCTTAAGGGTAAGGGTAAGGGTAAGGGTAAGGGTAAGCTTAAGGGTAAAAGCAAGGGTAAGGGTAAGGGTAAGGGTAAGGGTAAGGGTAAGCTTAAGGGTAAAAGCAAGGGTAAGGGTAAGGGAAAGGGTAAGGGTAAGGGTAAGGGTAAGGGTAAGCTTAAGGGTAAGGGTAAGGGTAAGGGTAAGGGTAAGCTTAAGGGTAAAAGCAAGGGTAAGGGTCAGGGTAAGGGTAAGTGTAAGGGTAAGGGTAAGGGTAAGGGTAAGGGTGAGGGTAAGCTTAAGGGTAAAAGCAAGGGTAAGGGTAAGGGTAAGGGTAAGGGTAAGGGTAAGGGTAAGGGTAAGGGTAAGGGTAAGGGTAAAGGTAAGGTTAAGCCTAAGGGTAAAAGCAAGGGTAAGGGTAAGGGTAAGGGTAAGCTTAAGGGTAAAAGCAAGGGTAAGGGTAAGGGTAAGGGTAAGGGTAAGGGTAAGGGTAAGGGTAAGGGTAAGGGTAATGGTAAGCTTAAGGGTAAAAGCAAGGGTAAGGGTAAGGGTAAGGGTAAGGGTAAGCCAAAGGGTAAAAGCAAGGGTAAGGGTAAGGGTAAGGGTAAGGGTAAGGGTGAGCTTAAGGGTAAAAGCAAGGGTAAGGGTAAGGGTAAGGGTAAGGGTAAGGGTAAGGGTAAGGGTAAGCTTAAGGGTAAAAGCAAGGGTAAGGGTAAGGGTAAGGGTAAGGGTAAGGGTAAGGGTAAGGGTAAGGGTAAAGGTAAGGGTGAGCCTAAGGGTCAAAGCAAGGGTAAGGGTAAGGGTAAGGGTAAGGGTAAGGGTAAGGGTAAGGGTAAGGGTAAGGGTAAGGGTAAGGGTAAGCTTAAGGATAAAAGCAAGGGTAAGGGTAAGGGTAAGGGTAAGGGTAAGGGTAAGGGTAAGGGTAAGGGTAAGGGTAAGGGTAAGGGTAAGCTTAAGGGTAAGGGTAAGGGTAAGGGTAAGGGTAAGCCTAAGGGTAAAAGCAAGGGTAAGTGTAAGGGTAAGGGTAAGGGTAAGGGTAAGCTTAAGGGTAAAAGCAAGGGTAAGGGTAAGGGTAAGGGTAAGGGTAAGGGTAAGGGTAAGGGTAAGCTTAAGGGTAAAAGCAAGGGTAAGGGTAAGGGTAAGGGTAAGGGTAAGGGTAAGGGTAAGGCTAAAGGTAAGGGTAAGCCTAAGGGTAAAAGCAAGGGTAAGGGTAAGGGTAAGGGTAAGGGTAAGGGTAAGGGTAAGGGTAAGGGTAAGGGTAAGGGTAAGGGTAAGGGTAAGGGTAAAGGTAAGGGTAAGGGTAAGCTTAAGGGTAAAAGCAAGGGTAAGGGTAAGGGTAAGGGTAAGGGTAAGAGTAAGGGTAAGGGTAAGGGTAAGCTTAAGGGTAAAAGCAAGGGTAAGGGTAAGGGTAAGGGTAAGGGTAAGGGTAAGGGTAAGGGTAAGGGTAAGGGTAAGGGTAAGGGTAAGGGTAAGGGTAAGGGTAAGCTTAAGGGTAAAAGCAAGGGTAAGGGTAAGGGTAAGGGTAAGGGTAAGGGTAAGGGTAATGGTAAGGGTAAGGGTAAGGGTAAGGGTAAGGGTAAGGGTAAGCTTAAGGGTAAAAGCAAGGGTAAGGGTAAGGGTAAGGGTAAGGGTAAGGGTAAGGGTAAGGGTAATGGTAAGGGTAAAGGTAAGGGTAAGCCTAAGGGTAAAAGCAAGGGTAAGGGTAAGGGTAAGGGTAAGGGTAAGGGTAAGGTTAAGGGTAAGGGTTAGGGTAAGGGTAAGGGTAAGGGTAAGGGTAAGCTTAAGGGTAAAAGCAAGGGTAAGGGTAAGGGTAAGGGTAAGGGTAAGGGTAAGCTTAAGGGTAAGGGTAAGGGTAAGGGTAAGGGTAAGCTTAAGGGTAAAAGCAAGGGTAAGGGTAAGGGTAAGGGTAAGGGTAAGGGTAAGCTTAAGGGTAAAAGCAAGGGTAAGGGTAAGGGTAAGGGTAAGGGTAAGGGTAAGGGTAAGCTTAAGGGTAAGGGTAAGGGTAAGGGTAAGGGTAAGCTTAAGGGTAAAAGCAAGGGTGAGGGTCAGGGTAAGGGTAAGTGTAACGGTAAGGGTAAGGGTAAGGGTAAGGGTGAGGGTAAGCTTAAGGGTAAAAGCAAGGGTAAGGGTAAGGGTAAGGGTAAGGGTAAGGGTAAGGGTAAGGGTAAGGGTAAGGGTAAGGGTAAGGGTAAGGGTAAATGTAAGGTTAAGCCTAAGGGTAAAAGCAAGGGTAAGGGTAAGGGTAAGGGTAAGGGTAAGGGTAAGGGTAAGGGTAAGGGTAAGGGTAAGGGTAAGGGTAAGGGTAAGGGTAAGGGTAAGGGTAAGGGTAAGCTTAAGGGTGAAAGCAAGGGTAAGGGTAAGGGTAAGGGTAAGGGTAAGCCAAAGGGTAAAAGCAAGGGTAAGGGTAAGGGTAAGGGTAAGGGTAAGGGTGAGCTTAAGGGTAAAAGCAAGGGTAAGGGTAAGGGTAAGGGTAAGGGTAAGGGTAAGGGTAAGGGTAAGCTTAAGGGTAAAAGCAAGGGTAAGGGTAAGGGTAAGGGTAAGGGTAAGGGTAAGGGTAAGGGTAAGGGTAAGGGTAAAGGTAAGGGTAAGCCTAAGGGTCAAAGCAAGGGTAAGGGTAAGGGTAAGGGTAAGGGTAAGGGTAAGGGTAAGGGTAAGGGTAAGGGTAAGGGTAAGCTTAAGGGTAAAAGCAAGGGTAAGGGTAAGGGTAAGGGTAAGGGTAAGGGTAAGGGTAAGGGTAAGGGTAAGGGTAAGGGTAAGCTTAAGGGTAAGGGTAAAGGTAAGGGTAAGGGTAAGCCTAAGGGTAAAAGCAAGGGTAAGTGTAAGGGTAAGGGTAAGGGTAAGGGTAAGCTTAAGGGTAAAAGCAAGGGTAAGGGTAAGGGTAAGGGTAAGGGTAAGGGTAAGGGTAAGGGTAAGGGTAAGCTTAAGGGTAAAAGCAAGGGTAAGGGTAAGGGTAAGGGTAAGGGTAAGGGTAAGGGTAAGGCTAAAGGTAAGGGTAAGCCTAAGGGTAAAAGCAAGAGTAAGGGTAAGGGTAAGGGTAAGGGTAAGGGTAAGGGTAAGGGTAAGGGTAAGGGTAAGGGTAAAGGTAAGGGTAAGGGTAAGCTTAAGGGTAAAAGCAAGGGTAAGGGTAAGGGTAAGGGTAAGGGTAAGAGTAAGGGTAAGGGTAAGGGTAAGCTTAAGGGTAAAAGCAAGGGTAAGGGTAAGGGTAAGGGTAAGGGTAAGGGTAAGGGTAAGGGTAAGGGTAAGGGTAAGGGTAAGGGTAAGGGTAAGGGTAAGGGTAAGGGTAAGGGTAAGCTTAAGGGTAAAAGCAAGGGTAAGGGTAAGGGTAAGGGTAAGGGTAAGGGTAAGGGTAAGGGTAAGGGTAAGGGTAAGGGTAAGGGTAAGGGTAAGCTTAAGGGTAAAAGCAAGGGTAAGGGTAAGGGTAAGGGTAAGGGTAAGGGTAAGGGTAAGGGTAAGGGTAAGGGTAAGGGTAAGGGTAAGGGTAAGGGTAAGGGTAAGGGTAAGGGTAAGGGTAAGGGTAATGGTAAGGGTAAAGGTAAGGGTAAGCCTAAGGGTAAAAGCAAGGGTAAGGGTAAGGGTAAGGGTAAGGGTAAGGGTAAGGTTAAGGGTGAGGGTTAGGGTAAGGGTAAGGGTAAGGGTAAGGGTAAGCTTAAGGGTAAAAGCAAGGGTGAGGGTAAGGGTAAGGGTAAGGGTAAGGGTAAGGGTAAGGGTAAGCTTAAGGGTAAGGGTAAGGGTAAGGGTAAGGGTAAGCTTAAGGGTAAAAGCAAGGGTAAGGGTAAGAGTAAGGGTAAGGGTAAGGGTAAGCTTAAGGGTAAAAGCAAGGGTAAGGGTAAGGGTAAGGGTAAGGGTAAGGGTAAGGGTGAGCTTAAGGGTAAGGGTAAGGGTAAGGGTAGGGGTAAGCTTAAGGGTAAAAGCAAGGGTAAGGGTCAGGGTAAGGGTAAGTGTAAGGGTAAGGGTAAGGGTAAGGGTAAGGGTGAGCTTAAGGGTAAAAGCAAGGGTAAGGGTAAGGTTAAGGGTAAGGGTAAGGGTAAGGGTAAGGGTTAGCTTAAGGGTAAAAGCAAGGGTAAGGGTAAGGGTAAGGGTAAGGGTAAGGGTAAGGGTAAGGGTAAGGGTAAGGGTAAAGGTAAGGGTAAGCCTAAGGGTAAAAGCAAGGGTAAGGGTAAGGGTAAGGGTAAGGGTAAGAGTAAGGGTAAGGGTAAGGGTAAGGGTAAGCTTAAGGGTAAAAGCAAGGGTAAGGGTAAGGGTAAGGGTAAGGGTAAGCCTAAGGGTAAAAGCAAGGGTAAGGGTAAGGGTAAGGGTAAGGGTAAGGGTAAGCTTAAGGGTAAAAGCAAGGATAAGGGTAAGGGTAAGGGTAAGGGTAAGGGTAAGGGTAAGCTTAAGGGTAAAAGCATGGGTGAGGGTAAGGGTAAGGGTAAGGGTAAGGGTAAGGGTAAGGGTAAGGGTAAGGGTAATTGTAAGGGTAAGCTTAAGGGTTAAAGCAAGGGTAAGGGTAAGGGTAAGGGTAAGGGTAAGGGTAAGGGTGAGCTTAAGGGTAAAAGCAAGGGTAAGGGTAAGGGTAAGGGTAAGGGTAAGGGTAAGGGTAAAGGTAAGGGTAAGCCTAAGGGTAAAAGCAAGGGTAAGGGTAAGGGTAAGGGTAAGGGTAAGGGTTAGGGTAAGGGTAAGGGTAAGGGTAAGGGTAAGGGTAAGGGTAAGGGTAAGGGTAAGGGTAAGGGTAAGGGTAAGGGTAAGGGTAAGGGTAAGGGTAAGGGTAAGGGTAAGGGTAAGGGTAAGGGTAAGGGTAAGCTTAAGGGTAAAAGCAAGGGTAAGGGTAAGGGAAAGGGTAAGGGTAAGCCTAAGGGTGAAAGCAAGGGTAAGGGTAAGGGTAAGGGTAAGGGTAAGGGTAAGCTTAAGGGTAAAAGCAAGAGTAAGGGTAAGGGTAAGGGTAAGGGTAAGGGTAAGGGTAAGCTTAAGGGTAAAAGCAAGGGTAAGGGTAAAGGTAAGGGTAAGGGTAAGGGTAAGGGTAAGGGTAAGGGTAAGGGTAAGGGTAAGGGTAAGGGTAAGGGTAAGGGTAAGGGTAAGGGTAAGGGTAAGGGTAAGGGTAAAGGTAAGGGTAAGCCTAAGGGTAAAAGCAAGGGTAAGGGTAAGGGTAAGGGTAAGGGTAAGGGTAAGGTTAAGGGTAAGGGTAAGGGTAAGCTTAAGGGTAAAAGCAAGGGTAAGGGTAAGGGTAAGGGTAAGGGTAAGGGTAAGGGTAAGGGTAAGGGTAAGGGTAAGGGTAAGGGTAATGGTAAGGGTGAGGGTAAGCTTAAGGGTAAGGGTAAGGGTAAGGGTAAGGGTAAGCTTAAGGGTAAAAGCAAGGGTAAGGGTAAGGGTAAGGGTGAGGGTAAGCTTAAGGGTAAAAGCAAGGGTAAGGGTAAGGGTAAGGGTAAGGGTAAGGGTAAGGGTAAGGGTAAGGGTAAGGGTAAGGGTAAGCTTAAGGGTAAGGGTAAGGGTAAGGGTAAGGGTAAGCTTAAGGGTAAAAGCAAGGGTAAGGGTAAGGGTAAGGGTAAGGGTAAGGGTAAGGGTAAGCTTAAGGGTAAGGGTAAGGGTAAGGGTAAGGGTAAGCTTAAGGGTAAAAGCAAGGGTAAGGGTAAGGGTGAGGGTAAGGGTAAGGGTAAGGGTAAGGGTAAGCTTAAAGGTTAGGGTAAGGGTAAGGGTAAGGGTAAGCTTAAGGGTAAAAGCAAGGGTAAGGGTAAGGGTAAGGGTAAGGGTAAGGGTAAGGGTAAGGAAAAGGGTAAGGGTAAGGGTAAGGGTAAGGGTAAGGGTAAGGGAAAGCTTAAGGGTAAGGGTAAGGGTAAGGGTAAGGGTAAGCTTAAGGGTAAAAGCAAGGGTAAGGGTAAGGGTAAGGGTAAGCTTAAGGGTAAAAGCAAGGGTAAGGGTAAGGGTAAGGGTAAGGGTAAGGGTAAGGGTAAGGGTATGGGTAAGGGTAAGGGTAAGGGTAAGGGTAAGGGTAAGCTTAAGGGTTAGGGTAAGGGTAAGGGTGAGGGTAAGCTTAAGGGTAAAAGCAAGGGTAAGGGTAAGGGTAAGGGTAAGGGTAAGGGTAAGGGTAAGGGTAAAGGTAAGGGTAAGCCTAAGGGTAAAAGCAAGGATAAGGGTAAGGGTAAGGGTAAGGGTAAGGGTAAGGGTAAGCTTAAGGGTAAAAGCAAGGGTAAGGGTAAGGGTGAGGGTAAGGGTAAGGGTAAGGGTAAGGGTAAGGGTAAGGGTAAGGGTAAGGGTAAGGGTAAGGGTAAGCTTAAGGGTAAAAGCAAGGGTAAGGGTAAGGGTAAGGGTAAGGGTAAGGGTAAGGGTAAGCTTAAGGGTAAAAGCAAGGGTAAGGGTAAGGGTAAGGGTAAGGGTAAGGGTTAGGGTAAGGGTAAAGGTAAGGGTAAGCCTAAGGGTAAAAGCAAGGGTAAGGGTAAGGGTAAGGGTAAGGGTTAGGGTAAGGGTAAGGGTAAGGGTAAGGGTAAGGGTAAGAGTAAGGGTAAGGGTAAGGGTAAGCTTAAGGGTAAAAGCAAGGGTAAGGGTAAGGGTAAGGGTAAGCCTAAGGGTAAAAGCAAGGGTAAGGGTAAGGGTAAGGGTAAGGGTAAGGGTAAGCTTAAGGGTAAAAGCAAGGGTAAGGGTAAGGGTAAGGGTAAGGGTGAGGGTAAGGGTAAGGGTAAGGGTAGGGGTAAGCTTAAGGGTGAAATCAAGGGTAAGGGTAAGGGTAAGGGTAAGGGTAAGGGTAAGGGTAAGGGTGAGGGTAAGGGTAAGCTTGAGGGTAAAAGCAAGGGTAAGGTTAAGGGTAAGGGTAAGGGTAAGGGTAAGGGTAAGGGTAAGGGTAAGGGTAAGGGTAAAGATAAGGGTAAGGGTAAGGTTAAGGGTAAGGGTAAGGGTAAGGGTAAGCTTAAGGGTGAAAGCAAGGGTAAGGGTTAGGGTAAGGGTAAGGGTAAGGGTAAAGGTAAGGGTAAGCTTAAGGGTAAAAGCAAGGGTAAGGGTGAGGGTAAGGGTAAGGGTAAGGGTAAGGGTAAGGGTAAGGGTAAGGGTAAGCTTAAGGGTAAAAGCAAGGGTAAGGGTAAGGGTAAGGGCAAGGGTAAGGGTAAGGGTAAGGGTAAGGGTAAGGGTAAGGGTAAGCTTAAGGGTAAAAGCAAGGGTAAGGGTAAGGGTAAGGGTAAGGGTAAGGGTTAGGGTAAGGGTAAAGGTAAGGGTAAGCCTAAGGGTAAAAGCAAGGGTAAGGGTAAGGGTAAGGGTAAGGGTAAGGGTAAGGGTAAGGGTAAGGGTAAGGGTAAGGGTAAGGGTAAGGGTAAGGGTAAGGGTAAGAGTAAGGGTTAGGGTAAGCTTAAGGGTAAAAGCAAGGGTAAGGGTAAGGGTAAGGGTAAGGGTAAGCCTAAGGGTAAAAGCAAGGGTAAGGGTAAGGGTAAGGGTAAGGGTAAGGGTAAGGGTAAGCTTAAGGGTAAAAGCAAGGGTAAGGGTAAGGGTAAGGGTAAGGGTAAGGGTAAGGGTAAGGGTAAGCTTAAGGGTAAAAGCAAGGGTAAGGGTAAGGGTAAGGGTAAGGGTAAGGGTAAGGGTAAGGGTAAGGGTAAGGGTAAAGGTAAGGGTAAGCCTAAGGGTAAAAGCAAGGGTAAGGGTAAGGGTAAGGGTAAGGGTAAGGGTAAGCTTAAGGGTAAAAGCAAGGGTAAGGGTAAGGGTAAGGGTAAGGGTAAGGGTAAGGGTAAGGGTAAGCTTAAGGGTAAAAGCAAGGGTAAGGGTAAGGGTAAGGGTAAGGGTAAGGGTAAGGGTAAGGGTAAGGGTAAGGGTAAGGGTAAGGGTAAGGGTAAGGGTAAGGGTAAGGGTAAGGGTAAGGGTAAGGGTAAGCTAAAGGGTAAAAGCAAGGGTAAGGGTTAGGGTAAGGGTAAGGGTAAGGGTAAGGGTAAGGGTAAGCTTAAGGGTAAAAGCAAGGGTAAGGGTAAGGGTAAGGGTAAGGGTAAGGGTAAGGGTAAGGGTAAGGGTAAGGGTAAGGGTAAGGGTAAGGGTAAGGGTAAGGGTAAAGGTAAGGGTAAGCCTAAGGGTAAAAGCAAGGGTAAGGGTAAGGGTAAGGGTAAGGGTAAGGGTAAGGGTAAGGGTAAGGGAAAGGGTAAGGGTAAGGGTAAGGGTAAGGGTAAGGGTAAGCTTAAGGGTATAAGCAAGGGTAAGGGTAAGGGTAAGGGTGAGGGTAAGGGTAACGGTAAGGGTAAGGGTAAGGGTAACCTTAAGGGTAAAAGCAAGGGTAAGGGTAAGGGTAAGGGTAAGGGTAAGGGTAAGGGTAAGGGTAAGGGTAAGCTTAAGGGTAAAAGCAAGGGTAAGGGTAAGGGTAAGGGTAAGGGTAAGGGTAAGGGTAAGGGTAAGGGTAAGGGTAAGGGTAAGGGTAAGGGTAAGTGTAAGGGTAAGGGTAAGGGTAAGGGTAAAGGTAAGGGTAAGCCTAAGGGTAAAAGCAAGGGTAAGGGTAAGGGTAAGGGTAAGGGTAAGGGTAAGGGTAAGGGTAAGGGTAAGGGTAAGTGTAAGGGTAAGCTTAAGGGTAAAAGCAAGGGTAAGGGTAAGGGTAAGGGTAAGGGTAAGCCTAAGGGTAAAAGCAAGGGTAAGGGTAAGGGTAAGAGTAAGGGTAAGGGTAAGCTTAAGGGTAAAAGCAAGGGTAAGGGTAAGGAAAAGGGTAAGGGTAAGGGTAAGGGTAAGGGTAAGAGTAAGGGTAAGGGTAAGCTTAAGGGTAAAAGCAAGGGTAAGGGTAAGGGTAAGGGTAAGGGTAAGGGTAAGGGTAAAGGTAAGGGTAAGCCTAAGGGTAAAAGCAAGGGTAAGGGTAAGGGTAAGGGTAAGGGTAAGGGTAAGGGTAAGCTTAAGGGTAAAAGCAAGGGTAAGGGTAAGGGTAAGGGTAAGGGTAAGGGTAAGGGTAAGGGTAAGCTTAAGGTTAAAAGCAAGGGTAAGGGTAAGGGTAAGGGTAAGGGTAAGGGTAAGGGTAAGGGTAAGGGTAAGCTTAAGGGTAAAAGCAAGGGTAAGGGTAAGGGTAAGGGTAAGGGTAAGCTTAAGGGTAAAAGCAAGGGTAAGGGTAAGGGTAAGGGTAAGGGTAAGGGTAAGGGTAAGGGTAAAGGTAAGGGTAAGCCTAAGGGTAAAAGCAAGGGTAAGGGTAAGGGTAAGGGTAAGGGTAAGGGTAAGGGTAAGGGTAAGGGTAAGGGTAAGGGTAAGGGTAAGGGTAAGGGTAAGGGTAAGGGTAAGGGTAAGGGTAAGGGTAAGGGTAAGCTTAAGGGTAAAAGCAAGGGTGAGGGTAAGGGTGAGGGTAAGGGTAAGGGTAAGGGTAAGGGTAAGGGTAAGGGTAAGGGTAAAGGTAAGGGTAAGGGTAAGGGTAAGGGTAAGCCTAAGGGTAAAAGCAAGGGTAAGGGTAAGGGTAAGGGTAAGGGTAAGGGTAAGGGTAAGGGTAAGGGTAAGGGTAAGCTTAAGGGTAAAAGCAAGGGTAAGGGTAAGGGTAAGGGTAAGCTTAAGGGTAAAAGCAAGGGTAAGGGTAAGGGTAAGGGTAAGGGTAAGGGTAAGGGTAAGGGTAAGGGTAACGGTAAGGGTAAGGGTAAGGGTAAGGGTAAGGGTAAGGGTAAGCTTAAGGGTAAGGGTAAGGGTAAGGGTAAGCTTAAGGGTAAAAGCAAGGGTAAAGGTAAGGGTAAGGGTAAGGGTAAGGGTAAGGGTAAGGGTAAGGGTAGGGGTAAGGGTAAGGGTAAGGGTAAGGGTAAGGGTAAGGGTAAGGGTAAGGGTAAGGGTAAGGGTAAGGGTAAGGGTGAGGGTAAGGGTAAGGGTAAGGGTAAGGGTAAGGGTAAGGGTAAGGGTAAGGGTAAGCTTAAGGGTAAAAGCAAGGGTAAAGGTAAGGGTACGGGTAAGGGTAAGGGTAAGGGTAAGGGTAAGGGTAAGGGTAAGGGTAAGGGTAAGGGTAAGGGTAAGGGTAAGGGTAAGGGTAAGGGTAAGGGTAAGGGTAAGGGTAAGGATGAGGGTAAGGGTAAGGGTAAGGGCAAGGGTAAGGGTAAGGGTAAGGGTAAATGTAAGGGTAAGGGTAAGGGTAAGGGTAAGGGTAAGGGTAAGGGTAAGGGTAAGGGTAAGGGTAAGGGTAAGGGTAAGGGTAAGGGTAAGGGTAAGGGTAAGGGTAAGGGTAAGGGTAAGGGTAAGCTTAAGGGTAAAAGCAAGGGTAGGGGTAAGGGTAAGAGTAAGGGTAAGGGTAAGGGTAAGGGTAAGGGTAAGGGTAAGCTTAAGGGTAAAAGCAAGGATAAGGGTAAGGGTAAGGGTAAGGGTAAGGGTAAGGGTAAGGGTAAGGGTAAGGGTAAGGGTAAGGGTAAGGGTAAGGGTGAGGGTAAGGGTAAGGGTAAGCTTAAGGGTAAAAGCAAGGGTAAGGGTAAGGGTAAGGGTAAGGGTAAGGGTAAGGGTAAGGATAAGGGTAAAGGTAAGGGTAAGCCTAAGGGTAAAAGCAAGGGTAAGGGTAAGGGTAAGGGTAAGGTTAAGAGTAAGGGTAAGGGTAAGGGTAAGGGTAAGGGTAAGCTTAAGGGTAAAAGCAAGGGTAAGGGTAAGGGTAAGGGTAAGGGTAAGGGGAAGGGTAAGGGTAAGGGTAAGCTTAAGGGTAAGGGTAAGGGTAAGGGTAAGCTTAAGGGTAAAAGCAAGGGTAGGGGTAAGGGTAAGGGTAAGGGTAAGGGTAAGGGTAAGCTTAAGGGTAAAAGCAAGGGTAAGGGTAAGGGTAAGGGTAAGGGTAAGGGTAAGGGTAAGGGTAAGGGTAAGGGTAAGGGTAAACTTAAGGGTAAGGGTAAGGGTAAGGGTAAGGGTAAGGGTAAGCTTAAGGGTAAAAGCAAGGGTTAGGGTAAGGGTAAGGGTAAGGGTAAGGGTAAGGGTAAGGGTAAGGGTAAGGGTAAGGGTAAGCTTAAGGGTAAAAGCAAGGGTAAGGGTGAGGGTAAGGGTAAGGGTAAGGGTAAGGGTAAGCTTAAGGGTAAAAGCAAGGGTAAGGGTAAAGGTAAGGGTAAGGGTAAGGGTAAGGGTAAGGGTAAGGGTAAGGGTAAGGGTAAGCCTAAGGTTAAAAGCAAGGGTAAGGATGAGGGTAAGGGTAAGGGTAAGGGTAAGCTTAAGGGTAAAAGCAAGGGTAAGGGTAAGGGTAAGGGTAAGGGTAAGGGTAAGGGTAAGGGTAAGGGTAAGCTTAAGGGTAAAAGCAAGGGTAAGGGTAAGGGTAAGGGTAAGGGTAAGGGTAAGGGTAAGGTTAAGCTTAAGGGTAAAAGCAAGGGTAGGGGTAAGGGTAAGGGTAAGGGTAAGGGTAAGGGTAAGGGTAAGGGTAAGGGTAAGGGTAAGGGTAAGGGTAAGGGTATTTTAAGGGTAAAAGCAAGGGTAAGGGTAAGGGTAAGGGTGAGGGTAAGGGTAATGGTAAGGGTAAGGGTAAGGGTAAGGGTAAGGGTAAGCTTAAGGGTGAGGGTAAGGGTAAGGGTAAGGGTAAGCTTAAGGGTAAAAGCAAGGGTAAGGGTAAGAGTAAGGGTAAGGGTAAGGGTAAGGGTAAGGGTAAGGGTAAGGGTGAGCTTAAGGGTAAAAGCAAGGGTAAGGGTAAGGGTAAGGGTAAGGGTAAGGGTAAGGGTAAGGGTAAGGGTAAGGGTAAGGGTAAGGTTAAGCTTAAGGGTAAAAGCAAGGGTAAGGGTAAGGGTAAGGGTAAGGGTAGGGGTAAGGGTAAGGGTAAGGGTAAGGGTAAGGGTAAGGGTAAGGGTAAGGGTAAAGGTAAGGGTAAGCCTAAGGGTAAAAGCAAGGGTAAGGGTAAGGGTAAGGGTAAGGGTAAGAGTAAGGGTAAGGGTAAGGGTAAGGGTAAGCTTAAGGGTAAAAGCAAGGGTAAGGGTAAGGGTAAGGGTAAGGGTAAGCCTAAGGGTAAAAGCAAGGGTAAGGGTAAGGGTAAGGGTAAGGGTAAGGGTAAGCTTAAGGGTAAAAGCAAGGGTAAGGGTAAGGGTAAGGGTAAGGGTAAGGGTAAGGGTAAGCTTAAGGGTAAAAGCAAGGGTGAGGGTAAGGGTAAGGGTAAGGGTAAGGGTAAGGGTAAGGGTAAGGGTAAGGGTAAGGTTAAGGGTAAGGGTAAGGGTAAGGGTAAGCTTAAGGGTAAAAGCCAGGGTAAGGGTAAGGGTAAGGGTAAGGGTAAGGGTAAGGGTAAGGGTAAGGGTAAGGGTAAGGGTAAGCTTAAGGGTAAAAGCAAGGGTAAGGGTAAGGGTAAGGGTAAGGGTAAGGGTGAGCTTAAGGGTAAAAGCAAGGGTAAGGGTAAGGGTAAGGTTAAGGGTAAGGGTAAGGGTAAGGGTAAGGGTAAGGGTAAGGGTAAGGGTAAGCTTAAGGGTAAAAGCAAGGGTAAGGGTAAGGGTAAGGGTAAGGGTAAGGGTAAGGGTAAGGGTAAGGGTAAGGGTAAGGGTAAAGGTAAGGGTAAGCCTAAGGGTAAAAGCAAGGGTAAGGGTAAGGGTAAGGGTAAGGGTAAGGGTAAGGGTAAGGGTAGGGGTAAGAGTAAGGGTAAGGGTAAGGGTAAGGGTAGGGGTAAGAGTAAGGGTAAGGGTAAGCTTAAGGGTAAGGGTAAGGGTAAGGGTAAGCTTAAGGGTAAAAGCAAGGGTAAGGGTAAGGGTAAGGGTAAGGGTAAGGGTAAGGGTAAGGGTAAGGGTAAGGGTAAGGGTAAGGGTAAGGGTAAGGGTAAGGGTAAGGGTAAGGGTAAGGGTAAGGGTAAGCTTAAGGGTAAAAGCAAGGGTAAGGGTAAGGGTAAGGGTAAGGGTAAGGGTAAGGGTAAGGGTAATGGTAAGGGTAAAGGTAAGGGTAAGCCTAAGGGTAAAAGCAAGGGTAAGGGTAAGGGTAAGGGTAAGGGTAAGGGTAAGGGTAAGGGTAAGGGTAAGGGTAAGGGTAAGGGTAAGGGTAAGCTTAAGGGTAAAAGCAAGGGTAAGGGTAAGGGTAAGGGTAAGGGTAAGGGTAAGGGTGAGGGTAAGGGTAAGGGTAAGGGTAAGGGTAAGGGTAAGCTTAAGGGTAAGGGTAAGGGTAAGGGTAAGGGTAAGCTTAAGGGTAAAAGCAAGGGTAAGGGTAAGGGTAAGGGTAAGGGTAAGGGTAAGCTTAAGGGTAAAAGCAAGGGTAAGGGTAAGGGTAAGGGTAAGGGTAAGGGTAAGGGTAAGGGTAAGGGTAAGGGTAAGCTTAAGGGTAAGGGTAAGGGTAAGGGTAAGGGTAAGCTCAAGGGTAAAAGCAAGGGTAAGGGTAAGAGTAAGGGTAAGGGTAAGGGTAAGGGTAAGGGTAAGGGTAAGGGTGAGCTTAAGGGTAAAAGCAAAGGTAAGGGTAAGGGTAAGGGTAAGGGTAAGGGTAAGGGTAGGGGTAAGGGTAAGGGTAAGGGTAAGGGTGAGCTTAAGGGTAAAAGCAAGGGTAAGAGTAAGGGTAAAGGTAAGGGTAAGCCTAAGGGTAAAAGCAAGGGTAAGGGTAAGGGTAAGGGTAAGGGTAAGGGTAAGGGTAAGGGTAAGGGTAAGGGTAGGGGTAAGAGTAAGGGTAAGGGTAAGCTTAAGGGTAAAAGCAAGGGTAAAGGTAAGGGTAAGGGTAAGGGTAAGGGTAAGGGTAAGGGTAAGCTTAAGGGTAAAAGCAAGGGTAAGGGTAAGGGTAAGGGTAAGGGTAAGGGTAAGGGTAAGGGTAAGGGTAAGGGTAAGGGTAAGGGTAAGGGTAAGGGTAAGGGTAAGGGTAAGGGTAAGGGTAAGGGTAAGCTTAAGGGTAAAAGCAAGGGTAAGGGTAAGGGTAAGGGTAAGGGTAAGGGTAAGGGTAATGGTTAGGGTAAAGGTAAGGGTAAGCCTAAGGGTAAAAGCAAGGGTAAGGGTAAGGGTAAGGGTAAGGGTAAGGGTAAGGGTAAGGGTAATGGTAAGGGTAAGGGTAAGGGTAAGGGTAAGCTTAAGGGTAAAAGCAAGGGTAAGGGTAAGGGTAAGGGTAAGGGTAAGGGTAAGGGTAAGGGTAAGGGTAAGGGTAAGCTTAAGGGTAAGGGTAAGGGTAAGGGTAAGGGTAAGCTTAAGGGTAAAAGCAAGGGTAAGGGTAAGGGTAAGGGTAAGGGTAAGGGTAAGCTTAAGGGTAAAAGCAAGGGTAAGGGTAAGGGTAAGGGTAAGGGTAAGGGTAAGGGTAAGGGTAAGGGTAAGGGTAAGCTTAAGGGTAAGGGTAAGGGTAAGGGTAAGGGTAAGCTTAAGGGTAAAAGCAAGGGTAAGGGTAAGAGTAAGGGTAAGGGTAAGGGTAAGGGTAAGGGTAAGGGTAAGGGTAGGGGTGAGCTTAAGGGTAAAAGCAAGGGTAAGGGTAAGGGTAAGGGTAAGGGTAAGGGTAAGGGTAAGGGTAAGGGTAAGGGTAAGGGTAAGCTTAAGGGTAAAAGCAAGGGTAAGGGTAAGGGTAAGGGTAAGGGTAAGGGTAAGGGTAAGGGTAAGGGTAAGGGTAAAGGTAAGGGTAAGCCTAGGGGTAAAAGCAAGGGTAAGGGTAAGGGTAAGGGTAAGGGTAAGAGTAAGGGTAAGGGTAAGGGTAAGGGTAAGCTTAAGGGTAAAAGCAAGGGTAAGGGTAAGGGTAAGGGTAAGGGTAAGCCTAAGGGTAAAAGCAAGGGTAAGGGTAAGGGTAAGGGTAAGGGTAAGGGTAAGCTTAAGGGTAAAAGCAAGGGTAAGGGTAAGGGTAAGGGTAAGGGTAAGGGTAAGGGTAAGCTTAAGGGTAAAAGCAAGGGTGAGGGGAAGGGTAAGGGTAAGGGTAAGGGTAAGGGTAAGGGTAAGGGTAAGGGTAAGCTTAAGGGTAAAAGCAAGGGTAAGGGTAAGGGTAAGGGTAAGGGTTAGGGTAAGGGTAAGGGTAAGGGTAAGGGTAAGGGTAAGCTTAAGGGTAAAAGCAAGGGTAAGGGTAAGGGTAAGGGTAAGGGTAAGGGTAAAGGTAAGGGTAAGCCTAAGGGTAAAAGAAAGGGTAAGGGTAAGGGTAAGGGTAAGGGTAAGGGTAAGGGTAAGGGTAAGGGTAAGGGTAAGGGTAAGGGTAAGGGTAAGGGTAAGGGTAAGGGTAAGGGTAAGGGTAAGGGTAAGGGTAAGGGTAAGGGTAAGGGTAAGGGTAAGGGTAAGGGTAAGCTTAAGGGTAAAAGCAAGGGTAAGGGTAAGGGTAAGGGTAAGGGTAAGCCTAAGGGTAAAAGCAAGGGTAAGGGTAAGGGTAAGGGTAAGGGTAAGGGTAAGCTTAAGGGTAAAAGCAAGGGTAAGGGTAAGGGTAAGGGTAAGGGTAAGGGTAAGGGTAAGGGTAAGCTTAAGGGTAAAAGCAAGGGTAAGGGTAAGGGTAAGGGTAAGGGTAAGGGTAAGGGTAAGGGTAAAGGTAAGGGTAAGCCTAAGGGTAAAAGCAAGGGTAAGGGTAAGGGTAAGGGTAAGGGTACGGGTAAGGGTAAGGGTAAGGGTAAGCTTAAGGGTAAAAGCAAGGGTAAGGGTAAGGGTAAGGGTAAGGGTAAGGGTAAGGGTAAGGGTAAGGGTAAGGGTAAGGGTAAGGGTAAGGGTAAGCTTAAGGGTAAGGGTAAGGGTAAGGGTAAGGGTAAGCTTAAGGGTAAAAGCAAGGGTAAGGGTAAGGGTAAGGGTAAGGGTAAGCTTAAGGGTAAAAGCAAGGGTAAGGGTAAGGGTAAGAGTAAGGGTAAGGGTAAGCTTAAGGGTAAGGGTAAGGGTAAGGGTAAGGGTAAGCTTAAGGGTAAAAGCAAGGGTAAGGGTAAGGGTGAGGGTAAGGGTAAGGGTAAGCTTAAGGGTAAGGGTAAGGGTAAGGGTAAGGGTGAGCTTAAGGGTAAAAGCAAGGGTAAGGTTAAGGGTAAGGGTAAGGGTAAGGGTAAGCTTAAGGGTAAGGGTAAGGGTAAGGGTAAGGGTAAGGGTAAGCTTAAGGGTAAAAGCAAGGGTAAGGGTAAGGGTAAGGGTAAGGGTAAGGGTAAGGGTAAGGGTAAGGGTAAGGGTAAGGGTAAGGGTAAGGGTAAGGGTAAGGGTAAGGGTAAGCTTAAGGGTAAGGGTAAGGGTAAGGGTAAGCTTAAGGGTAAAAGCAAGGGTAAGGTTAAGGGTAAGGGTAAGGGTAAGGGTAAGCTTAAGGGTAAAAGCAAGGGTAAGGGTAAGGGTAAGGGTAAGGGTAAGGGTAAGGGTGAGGGTAAGGGTAAGGGTAAGGGTAAGGGTAAGGGTAAGGGTAAGGGTAAGGGTAAGCTTAAGGGTAAGGGTAAGGGTAAGGGTAAGCTTAAGGGTAAAAGCAAGGGTAAGGGTAAGGTTAAGGGTAAGGGTAAGGGTAAAGGTAAGGGTAAGCCTAAGGGTAAAAGCAAGGGTAAGGGTAAGGGTAAGGGTAAGGGTAAGGGTAAGGGTAAGGGTAAGGGTAAGGGTAAGGGTAAGCTTAAGGGTAAAAGCAAGGGTAAGGGTAAGGGTAAGGGTAAGGGTAAGGGTAAGGGTAAGGGTAAGGGTAAGGGTAAGCTTAAGGGTAAAAGCAAGGGTAAGGGTAAGGGTAAGGGTAAGGGTAAGGGTAAGGGTAAGGGTAAGGGTAAGGGTAAGGGTAAGGGTAAGGGTAAGGGTGAGCTTAAGGGTAAAAGCAAGGGTAAGGGTAAGGGTAAGGGTAAGGGTAAGGGTTAGGGTAAGGGTAAAGGTAAGGGTAAGCCTAAGGGTAAAAGCAAGGGTAAGGGTAAGGGTAAGGGTAAGGGTAAGGGTAAGGGTAAGGGTAAGGGTAAGGGTAAGGGTAAGAGTAAGGGTAAGGGTAAGGGTAAGCTTAAGGGTAAAAGCAAGGGTAAGGGTAAGGGTAAGGGTAAGGGTAAGCCTAAGGGTAAAAGCAAGGGTAAGGGTAAGGTTAAGGGTAAGGGTAAGGGTAAGCTTAAGGGTAAAAGCAAGGGTAAGGGTAAGGGTAAGGGTAAGCTTAAGGGTAAAAGCAAGGGTAAGGGTAAGGGTGAGGGTAAGGGTAAGGGTAAGGGTAAGGGTAAAGGTAAGGGTAAGCCTAAGAGTAAAAGCAAGGGTAAGGGTAAGGGTAAGGGTAAGGGTAAGGGTAAGGGTAAGGGTAAGGGTAAGGGTAAGCTTAAGGGTAAAAGCAAGGGTAAGGATAAGGGTAAGGGTAAGGGTAAGGGTAAGGGTAAGGGTAAGCTTAAGGGTAAAGGCAAGGGTAAGGGTAAGGGTAAGGGTAAGGGTAAGGGTAAGGGTAAGGGTAAGGGTAAGGGTAAGGGTAAGGGTAAGCTTAAGGGTAAAAGCAAGGGTAAGGGTTAGGGTAAGGGTAAGGGTAAGGGTAAGGGTAAGGGTAAGCTTAAGGGTAAAAGCAAGGGTAAGGGTAAGGGTAAGGGTAAGGGTAAGGGTAAGGGTAAGGGTAAGGGTAAAGTTAAGGGTAAGCCTAAGGGTAAAAGCAAGGGTAAGGGTAAGGGTAAGGGTAAGGGTAAGGGTAAGGGTAAGGGTAAGGGTAAGGGTAAGGGTAAGGGTAAGGGTAAGGGTAAGGGTAAGGGTAAGGGTAAGGGTAAGCTTAAGGGTATAAGCAAGGGTAAGGGTAAGGGTAAGGGTGAGGGTAAGGGTAAGGGTAAGGGTAAGGGTAAGCTTAAGGGTAAAAGCAAGGGTAAGGGTAAGGGTAAGGGTAAGGGTAAGGGTAAGGGTAAGCTTAAGGGTAAAAGCAAGGGTAAGGGTAAGGGTAAGGGTAAGGGTAAGGGTAAGGGTAAGGGTAAGGGTAAGGGTAAGGGTAAGGGTAAGGGTAAAGGTAAGGTTAAGCCTAAGGGTAAAAGCAAGGGTAAGGGTAAGGGTAAGGGTAAGGGTAAGGGTAAGGGTAAGGGTAAGGGTAAGGGTAAGGGTAAGGGTAAGGGTAAGGGTAAGGGTAAGGGTAAGGGTAAGGGTAAGCTTAAGGGTAAAAGCAAGGGTAAGGGTAAGGGTAAGGGTAAGGGTAAGCCTAAGGGTAAAAGCAAGGGTAAGGGTAAGGGTAAGGGTAAGGGTAAGGGTAAGCTTAAGGGTAAAAGCAAGGGTAAGGGTAAGGGTAAGGGTAAGGGTAAGGGTAAGGGTAAGGGTAAGGGTAAGCTTAAAGGTAAAAGCAAGGGTAAGGGTAAGGGTAAGGGTAAGGGTGAGGGTAAGGGTAAGGGTAAGGGTAAGGGTAAGGGTAAAGGTAAGGGTGAGCCTAAGGGTCAAAGCAAGGGTAAGGGTAAGGGTAAGGGTAAGGGTAAGGGTAAGGGTAAGGGTAAGCTTAAGGGTAAAAGCAAGGGTAAGGGTAAGGGTAAGGGTAAGGGTAAGGGTAAGGGTAAGGGTAAGGGTAAGGGTAAGGGTAAGGGTAAGGGTAAGGGTAAGCTTAAGGGTAAGGGTAAGGGTAAGGGTAAGGGTAAGCCTAAGGGTAAAAGCAAGGGTAAGGGTAAGGGTAAGGGTAAGCTTAAGGGTAAGGGTAAGGGTAAGGGTAAGGGTAAGCTTAAGGGTAAAAGCAAGGGTAAGGGTAAGGGTAAGGGTAAGGGTAAGGGTAAGGGTAAGGGTAAGGGTAAGCTTAAGGGTAAAAGCAAGGGTAAGGGTAAGGGTAAGGGTAAGGGTAAGGGTAAGGCTAAAGGTAAGGGTAAGCCTAAGGGTAAAAGCAAGGGTAAGGGTAAGGGTAAGGGTAAGGCTAAGGGTAAGGGTAAGGGTAAGGGTAAGGGTAAAGGTAAGGGTAAGGTTAAGCTTAAGGGTAAAAGCAAGGGTAAGGGTAAGGGTAAGGGTAAGGGTAAGAGTAAGGGTAAGGGTAAGGGTAAGCTTAAGTGTAAAAGCAAGGGTAAGGGTAAGGGTAAGGGTAAGGGTAAGGGTTAGGGTAAAGGAAAGGGTAAGGGTAAAGGTAAGGGTAAGCTTAAGGGTAAAAGCAAGGGTAAGGGTAAGGGTAAGGGTAAGGGTAAGGGTAAGGGTAAGGGTAAGGGTAAGGGTAAGCTTAAGGGTAAAAGCAAGGGTAAGGGTAAGGGTAAGGGTAAGGGTAAGGGTAAGGGTAAGGGTAATGGTAAGGGTAAAGGTAGGGGTAAGCCTAAGGGTAAAAGCAAGGGTAAGGGTAAGGGTAAGGGTAAGGGTAAGGGTAAGGTTAAGGGTAAGGGTTAGGGTAAGGGTAAGGGTAAGGGTAAGCTTAAGGGTAAAAGCAAGGGTAAGGGTAAGGGTAAGGGTAAGCTTAAGGGTAAGGGTAAGGGTAAGGGTAAGGGTAAGCTTAAGGGTAAAAGCAAGGGTAAGGGTAAGGGTAAGGGTAAGGGTAAGGGTAAGCTTAAGGGTAAAAGCAAGGGTAAGGGTAAGGGTAAGGGTAAGGGTAAGCTTAAGGGTAAGGGTAAGGGTAAGGGTAAGGGTAAGCTTAAGGGTAAAAGCAAGGGTAAGGGTCAGGGTAAGGGTAAGTGTAAGGGTAAGGGTAAGGGTAAGGGTAAGGGTGAGCTTGAGGGTAAAAGCAAGGGTAAGGGTAAGGTTAAGGGTAAGGGTAAGGGTAAGGGTAAGGGCAAGGGTTAGCTTAAGGGTAAAAGCAAGGGTAAGGGTAAGGGTAAGGGTAAGGGTAAGGGTAAGGGTAAGGGTAAGGGTAAGGGTAAAGGTAAGGGTAAGCCTAAGGGTAAAAGCAAGGGTAAGGGTAAGGGTAAGGGTAAGGGTAAGGGTAAGAGTAAGGGTAAGGGTAAGGGTAAGGGTAAGCTTAAGGGTAAAAGCAAGGGTAAGGGTAAGGGTAAGGGTAAGGGTAAGGGTAAGCTTAAGGGTAAAAGCAAGGGTAAGGGTAAGGGTAAGGGTAAGGGTAAGGGTAAGGGTAAGCTTAAGGGTAAAAGCAAGGGTAAGGGTAAGGGTAAGGGTAAGGGTAAGCTTAAGGGTAAAAGCAAGGGTGAGGGTAAGGGTAAGGGTAAGGGTAAGGGTAAGGGTAAGGGTAAGGGTAAGCTTAAGGGTAAAAGCAAGGGTAAGGGTAAGGGTAAGTGTAAGGGTAAGGGTAAGGGTAAAGGTAAGGGTAAGGGTAAGGGTAAGCTTAAGGGTAAAAGCAAGGGTAAGGGTAAGGGTAAGGGTAAGGGTAAGGGTAAAGGTAAGGGTAAGCCTAAGGGTAAAAGCAAGGGTAAGGGTAAGGGTAAGGGTAAGGGTAAGGGTTAGGGTAAGGGTAAGGGTAAGGGTAAGGGTAAGGGTAAGGGTAAGGGTAAGGGTAAGGGTAAGGGTAAGGGTAAGGGTAAGCTTAAGGGTAAAAGCAAGGGTAAGGGTAAGGGAAAGGGTAAGGGTAAGCCTAAGGGTAAAAGCAAGGGTAAGGGTAAGGGTAAGGGTAAGGGTAAGGGTAAGCTTAAGGGTAAAAGCAAGAGTAAGGGTAAGGGTAAGGGTAAGGGTAAGGGTAAGGGTAAGCTTAAGGGTAAAAGCAAGGGTAAGGGTAAAGGTAAGGGTAAGGGTAAGGGTAAGGGTAAGGGTAAGGGTAAGGGTAAGGGTAAGGGTAAGGGTAAGGGTAAAGGTAAGGGTAAGCCTAAGGGTAAAAGCAAGGGTAAGGGTAAGGGTAAGGGTAAGGGTAAGGGTAAGGGTAAGGTTAAGGGTAAGGGTAAGGGTAAGCTTAAGGGTAAAAGCAAGGGTAAGGGTAAGGGTAAGGGTAAGGGTAAGGGTAAGGGTAAGGGTAAGGGTAAGGGTAAGGGTAAGGGTAAGGGTAAGGGTAAGCTAAAGGGTAAGGGTAAGGGTAAGGGTAAGGGTAAGGGTAAGCTTAAGGGTAAAAGCAAGGGTAAGGGTAAGGGTAAGGGTAAGGGTAAGCTTAAGGGTAAAAGCAAGGGTATGGGTAAGGGTAAGGGTAAGGGTAAGGGTAAGGGTAAGGGTAAGGGTAAGGGTAAGGGTAAGGGTAAGCTTAAGGGTAAGGGTAAGGGTAAGGGTAAGGGTAAGCTTAAGGGTAAAAGCAAGGGTAAGGGTAAGGGTAAGGGTAAGGGTAAGGGTAAGGGTAAGGGTAAGGGTAAGGGTAAGGGTAAGGGTAAGCTTAAGGGTAAGGGTAAGGGTAAGGGTAAGGGTAAGCTTAAGGGTAAAAGCAAGGGTAAGGGTAAGGGTGAGGGTAAGGGTAAGGGTAAGGGTAAGGGTAAGCTTAAGGGTAAGGGTAAGGGTAAGGGTAAGGGTAAGCTTAAGGGTAAAAGCAAGGGTAAGGGTAAGGGTAAGGGTAAGGGTAAGGGTAAGGGTAAGGGTAAGGGTAAGGGTAAGGGTAAGGGTAAGGGTAAGGGTAAGGGTAAGGGTAAGGGTAAGGAAAAGCTTAAGGGTAAGGGTAAGGGTAATGGTAAGGGTAAGCTTAAGGGTAAAAGCAAGGGTAAGGGTAAGGGTAAGGGTAAGGGTAAGGGTAAGCTTAAGGGTAAAAGCAAGGGTAAGGGTAAGGGTAAGGGTAAGGGTAAGGGTAAGGGTAAGGGTAAGGGTAAGGGTAAGGGTAAGGGTAAGGGTAAGGGTAAGGGTAAGCTCAAGGGTAAGGGTAAGGGTAAGGGTAAGCTTAAGGGTAAAAGCAAGGGTAAGGGTAAGGGTAAGGGTAAGGGTAAGGGTAAAGGTAAGGGTAAGCCTAAGGGTAAAAGCAAGGATGAGGGTAAGGGTAAGGGTAAGGGTAAGGGTAAGGGTAAGGGTAAGGGTAAGCTTAAGGGTAAAAGCAAGGGTAAGGGTAAGGGTAAGGGTAAGGGTAAGGGTAAGGGTAAGGGTAAGGGTAAGGGTAAGGGTAAGGGTAAGGGTAAGGGTAAGGGTAAGGGTAAGCTTAAGGGTAAAAGCAAGGGTAAGGGTAAGGGTAAGGGTAAGGGTAAGGGTAAGGGTAAGGGTAAGGGTAAGGGTAAGCTTAAGGGTAAAAGCAAGGGTAAGGGTAAGGGTAAGGGTAAGGGTAAGGGTTAGGGTAAGGGTAAAGGTAAGGGTAAGCCTAAGGGTAAAAGCAAGGGTAAGGGTAAGGGTAAGGGTAAGGGTAAGGGTAAGGGTAAGGGTAAGCTTAAGGGTAAAAGCAAGGGTAAGGGTAAGGGTAAGGGTAAGGGTAAGGGTAAGGGTAAGCTTAAGGGTAAAAGCAAGGGTAAGGGTAAGGGTAAGTTTAAGGGTAAGGGTAAGGGTAAGGGTAAGGGTAAGGGTAAAGGTAAGGGTAAGCCTAAGGGTAAAAGCAAGGGTAAGGGTAAGGGTAAGGGTAAGGGTAAGGGTAAGCTTAAGGGTAAAAGCAAGGGTAAGGGTAAGGGTAAGGGTAAGGGTAAGGGTAAGGGTAAGGGTAAGGGTAAGGGTAAGGGTAAGCTTAAGGGTAAAAGCAAGGGTAAGGGTAAGGGTAAGGGTAAGGGTAAGGGTAAGGGTAAGGGTAAGCTTAAGGGTAAAAGCAAGGGTAAGGGTAAGGGTAAGGGTAAGGGTAAGGGTAAGGGTAAGGGTAAGGGTAAGGGTAAGCTTAAGGGTAAAAGCAAGGGTAAGGGTAAGGGTAAGGGTAAGGGTAAGGGTAAGGGTAAGGGTAAGGGTAAGGGTAAGGGTAAGGGCAAGGGTAAGGGTAAGGGTATGGGTAAGGGTAAGCTAAAGGGTAAAAGCAAGGGTAAGGGTTAGGGTAAGGGTAAGGGTAAGGGTAAGGGTAAGGGTAAGCTTAAGGGTGAAAGCAAGGGTAAGGGTAAGGGTAATGGTAAGGGTAAGGGTAAGGGTAAGGGTAAGGGTAAGGGTAAAGGTAAGGGTAAGCCTAAGGGTAAAAGCAAGGGTAAGGGTAAGGGTAAGGGTAAGGGTAAGGGTAAGGGTAAGGGTAAGGGTAAGCTTAAGCGTATAAGCAAGGGTAAGGGTAAGGGTAAGGGTGAGGGTAAGGGTAAGGGTAAGGGTAAGGGTAAGGGTAAGCTTAAGGGTAAAAGCAAGGGTAAGGGTAAGGGTAAGGGTAAGGGTAAGGGTAAGGGTAAGGGTAAGGGTAAGGGTAAGCTTAAGGGTAAAAGCAAGGGTAAGGGTAAGGGTAAGGGTAAGGGTAAGGGTAAGGGTAAGGGTAAGGGTAAGGGTAAGGGTAAGGGTAAGGGTAAAGGTAAGGGTAAGCCTAAGGGTAAAAGCAAGGGTAAGCGTAAGGGTAAGGGTAAGGGTAAGGGTAAGGGTAAGGGTAAGGGTAAGTGTAAGGGTAAGCTTAAGGGTAAAAGCAAGGGTAAGGGTAAGGGTAAGGGTAAGGGTAAGCCTAAGGGTAAAAGCAAGGGTAAGGGTAAGGGTAAGGGTAAGGGTAAGGGTAAGCTTAAGGGTAAAAGCAAGGGTAAGGGTAAGGGTAAGGGTAAGGGTAAGGGTAAGCTTAAGGGTAAAAGCAAGGGTAAGGGTAAGGGTAAGGGTAAGGGTAAGGGTAAGGGTAAAGGTAAGGGTAAGCCTAAGGGTAAAAGCAAGTGTGAGGGTAAGGGTAAGGGTAAGGATAAGGGTAAGGGTAAGGGTAAGGGTAAGGGTAAGGGTAAGGGTAAGGGTAAGGGTAAGGGTAAGGGTAAGGGTAAGGGTAAGGGTAAGGGTAAGGGTAAGCTTAAGGGTAAAAGCAAGGGTAAGGGTAAGGGTAAGGGTAAGGGTAAGGGTAAGGGTAAGGGTAAGGGTAAGCTTAAGGGTAAAAGCAAGGGTAAGGGTAAGGGTAAGGGTAAGGGTAAGGGTAAGGGTAAGGGTAAGGGTAAGGGTAAGGGTAAGGGTAAGCTTAAGGGTAAAAGCAAGGGTAAGGGTAAGGGTAAGGGTAAGGGTAAGCTTAAGGGTAAAAGCAAGGGTAAGGGTAAGGGTAAGGGTAAGGGTAAGGGCAAGGGTAAGGGTAAAGGTAAGGGTAAGCCTAAGGGTAAAAGCAAGGGTAAGGGTAAGGGTAAGGGTAAGGGTAAGGGTAAGGGTAAGGGTAAGGGTAAGGGTAAGGGTAAGGGTAAGGGTAAGGGTAAGGGTAAGGGTAAGGGTAAGCTTAAGGGTAAAAGCAAGGGTAAGGGTAAGGGTAAGGGTAAGGGTAAGGGTAAGGGTAAGGGTAAGGGTAAGGGTAAGCTTAAGGGTAAAAGCAAGGGTAAGGGTAAGGGTAAGGGTAAGGGTAAGGGTTAGGGTAAGGGTAAAGGTAAGGGTAAGCCTAAGGGTAAAAGCAAGGGTAAGGGTAAGGGTAAGGGTAAGGGTAAGGGTAAGGGTAAGGGTAAGCTTAAGGGTAAAAGCAAGGGTAAGGGTAAGGGTAAGGGTAAGGGTAAGGGTAAGGGTAAGCTTAAGGGTAAAAGCAAGGGTAAGGGTAAGGGTAAGTTTAAGGGTAAGGGTAAGGGTAAGGGTAAGGGTAAGGGTAAAGGTAAGGGTAAGCCTAAGGGTAAAAGCAAGGGTAAGGGTAAGGGTAAGGGTAAGGGTAAGGGTAAGCTTAAGGGTAAAAGCAAGGGTAAGGGTAAGGGTAAGGGTAAGGGTAAGGGTAAGGGTAAGGGTAAGGGTAAGGGTAAGCTTAAGGGTAAAAGCAAGGGTAAGGGTAAGGGTAAGGGTAAGGGTAAGGGTAAGGGTAAGGGTAAGGGTAAGGGTAAGGGTAAGGGCAAGGGTAAGGGTAAGGGTATGGGTAAGGGTAAGCTAAAGGGTAAAAGCAAGGGTAAGGGTTAGGGTAAGGGTAAGGGTAAGGGTAAGGGTAAGGGTAAGCTTAAGGGTGAAAGCAAGGGTAAGGGTAAGGGTAAGGGTAAGGGTAAGGGTAAGGGTAAGGGTAAGGGTAAGGGTAAAGGTAAGGGTAAGCCTAAGGGTAAAAGCAAGGGTAAGGGTAAGGGTAAGGGTAAGGGTAAGGGTAAGGGTAAGGGTAAGCTTAAGGGTATAAGCAAGGGTAAGGGTAAGGGTAAGGGTGAGGGTAAGGGTAAGGGTAAGGGTAAGGGTAAGGGTAAGCTTAAGGGTAAAAGCAAGGGTAAGGGTAAGGGTAAGGGTAAGGGTAAGGGTAAGGGTAAGGGTAAGGGTAAGGGTAAGCTTAAGGGTAAAAGCAAGGGTAAGGGTAAGGGTAAGGGTAAGGGTAAGGGTAAGGGTAAGGGTAAGGGTAAGGGTAAGGGTAAGGGTAAGGGTAAAGGTAAGGGTAAGCCTAAGGGTAAAAGCAAGGGTAAGCGTAAGGGTAAGGGTAAGGGTAAGGGTAAGGGTAAGGGTAAGGGTAAGTGTAAGGGTAAGCTTAAGGGTAAAAGCAAGGGTAAGGGTAAGGGTAAGGGTAAGCCTAAGGGTAAAAGCAAGGGTAAGGGTAAGGGTAAGGGTAAGGGTAAGGGTAAGCTTAAGGGTAAAAGCAAGGGTAAGGGTAAGGGTAAGGGTAAGGGTAAGGGTAAGCTTAAGGGTAAAAGCAAGGGTAAGGGTAAGGGTAAGGGTAAGGGTAAGGGTAAGGGTAAAGGTAAGGGTAAGCCTAAGGGTAAAAGCAAGGGTGAGGGTAAGGGTAAGGGTAAGGGTAAGGGTAAGGGTAAGGGTAAGGGTAAGGGTAAGGGTAAGGGTAAGGGTAAGGGTAAGGGTAAGGGTAAGGGTAAGGGTAAGCTTAAGGGTAAAAGCAAGGGTAAGGGTAAGGGTAAGGGTAAGGGTAAGGGTAAGGTAAGGGTAAGGGTAAGCTTAAGGGTAAAAGCAAGGGTAAGGGTAAGGGTAAGGGTAAGGGTAAGGGTAAGGGTAAGGGTAAGGGTAAGGGTAAGGGTAAGCTTAAGGGTAAAAGCAAGGGTAAGGGTAAGGGTAAGGGTAAGGGTAAGCTTAAGGGTAAAAGCAAGGGTAAGGGTAAGGGTAAGGGTAAGGGTAAGGGCAAGGGTAAGGGTAAAGGTAAGGGTAAGCCTAAGGGTAAAAGCAAGGGTAAAAGCAAGGGTAAGGGTAAGGGTAAGGGTAAGGGTAAGGGTAAGGGTAAGGGTAAGGGTAAGGGTAAGGGTAAGGGTAAGGGTAAGGGTAAGGGTAAGGGTAAGGGTAAGGGTAAGGGTAAGGGTAAGGGTAAGGGTAAGCTTAAGGGTAAAAGCAAGGGTGAGGGTAAGGGTAAGGGTAAGGGTAAGGGTAAGGGTAAGGGTAAGGGTAAGGGTAAGGGTAAGGGTAAGGGTAAGGGTAAGGGTAAGGGTAAGGGTAAGGGTAAGGGTAAGGGTAAGGGTAAGCCTAAGGGTAAAAGCAAGGGTAAGGGTAAGGGTAAGGGTAAGGGTAAGGGTAAGGGTAAGCTTAAGGGTAAAAGCAAGGGTAAGGGTAAGGGTAAGGGTAAGGGTAAGGGTAAGCTTAAGGGTAAAAGCAAGGGTAAGGGTAAGGGTAAGTGTAAGGGTAAGGGTAAGGGTAAGGGTAAGGGTAAGGGTAAAGGTAAGGGTAAGCCTAAGGGTAAAAGCAAGGGTATGGGTAAGGGTAAGGGTAAGGGTAAGGGTAAGGGTAAGGGTAAGGGTAAGGGTAAGGGTAAGGGTATGGGTAAGGGTAAGCTAAAGGGTAAAAGCAAGGGTAAGGGTAAGGGTAAGGGTAAGGGTAGGGTAAGGGTAAGGGTAAGGGTAAGCTTAAGGGTGAAAGCAAGGGTAAGGGTACGGGTAAGGGTAAGGGTAAGGGTAAGGGTAAGGGTAAGGGTAAGGGTAAAGGTAAGGGTAAGCCTAAGGGTAAAAGCAAGGGTAAGGGTAAGGGTAAGGGTAAGGGTAAGGGTAAGGGTAAGGGTAAGGGTAAGGGTAAGGGTAAGGGTAAGGGTAAGGGTAAGGGTAAGCTTAAGGGTATAAGCAAGGGTAAGGGTAAGGGTAAGGGTGAGGGTAAGGGTAAGGGTAAGGGTTAGGGTAAGGGTAAGCTTAAGGGTAAAAGCAAGGGTAAGGGTAAGGGTAGGGTAGGGTAAGGGTAAGGGTAAGGGTAAGGGTAAGGGTAAGGGTAAGCTTAAGGGTAAAAGCAAGGGTAAGGGTAAGGGTAAGGGTAAGGGTAAGGGTAAGGGTAAGGGTAAGGGTAAGGGTAAGGGTAAGGGTAAGGGTAAGGGTAAAGGTAAGGGTAAGCCTAAGGGTAAAAGCAAGGGTAAGCGTAAGGGTAAGGGTAAGGGTAAGGGTAAGGGTAAGGGTAAGGGTAAGGGTAAGGGTAAGGGTAAGGGTAAGGGTAAGTGTAAGGGTAAGCTTAAGGGTAAAAGCAAGGGTAAGGGTAAGGGTAAGGGTAAGGGTAAGCCTAAGGGTAAAAGCAAGGGTAAGGGTAAGGGTAAGGGTAAGGGTAAGGGTAAGCTTAAGGGTAAAAGCAAGGGTAAGGGTAAGGGTGAGGGTAAGGGTAAGGGTAAGGGTAAAGGTAAGGGTAAGCCTAAGGGTAAAAGCAAGGGTAAGGGTAAGGGTAAGGGTAAGGGTAAGGGTAAGGGTAAGGGTAAGGGTAAGGGTAAGGGTAAGGGTAAGGGTAAGGGTAAGGGTAAGGGTAAGGGTAAGGGTAAGGGTAAGGGTAAGGGTAAGCTTAAGGGTAAAAGCAAGGGTAAGGGTAAGGGTAAGGGTAAGGGTAAGGGTAAGGGTAAGGGTAAGCTTAAGGGTAAAAGCAAGGGTAAGGGTAAGGGTAAGGGTAAGGGTAAGGGTAAGGGTAAGGGTAAGGGTAAGGGTAAGGGTAAGCTTAAGGGTAAAAGCAAGGGTAAGGTAAGGGTAAGGGTAAGGGTAAGCTTAAGGGTAAAAGCAAGGGTAAGGGTAAGGGTAAGGGTAAGGGTAAGGGCAAGGGTAAGGGTAAGGTAAGGGTAAGCCTAAGGTTAAAAGCAAGGGTAAGGGTAAGGGTAAGGGTAAGGGTAAGGGTAAGGGTAAGGGTAAGGGTAAGGGTAAGGGTAAGGGTAAGGGTAAGGGTAAGGGTAAGCTTAAGGGTAAAAGCAAGGGTGAGGGTAAGGGTAAGGGTAAGGGTAAGGGTAAGGGTAAGGGTAAGGGTAAGGGTAAGGGTAAGGGTAAGGGTAAGGGTAAGGGTAAGGGTAAGGGTAAGGGTAAGGGTAAGCCTAAAGGTAAAAGCAAGGGTAAGGGTAAGGGTAAGGGTAAGGGTAAGGGTAAGCTTAAGGGTAAAAGCAAGGGTAAGGGTAAGGGTAAGGGTAAGGGTAAGGGTAA
>CAUEHS010000903.1:0-30026 GCA_958510865.1 Myrrha octodecimguttata | reverse complement strand
CCCTTACCCTTACCCTTACCCTTACCCTTACTCTTACCCTTACCCTTGCTTCTACCCTTAGGCTTACCCTTACCTTTACCCTTACCCTTACCCTTAACCTTACCCTTACCCTTACCCTTACCCTTACCCTTACCCTTGCTTTTACCCTTAAGCTTACCCTTACCCTTACCCTTTCCCTTACCCTTACCCTTACCCTTGCTTTTACCTTTAAGCTTACCCTTACCCTTACCCTTACCCTTACCCTTACCCTTGCTTTTACCCTTAGGCTTACCCTTACCCTTACCCTTACCCTTGCTTTTACCCTTAAGCTTACCCTTACCCTAACCCTTACCCTTACCTTACCCTTACCCTTACCCTTACCCTTACCCTACCCTTACCCTTACCTTTACCCTTACCTTACCCTTACCCTTACCCTTACCCTTACCCTTACCCTTACCCTTACCCTTACCCTTGCTTTTACCCTTAAGCTTACCCTTACCCTTACCCTTACCCTTACCCTTACCCTCACCCTTGCTTTTACCCTTAAGCTTACCCTTACCCTTACCCTTACCCTTACCCTTACCCTAACCTTACCCCTTACCCTTGCTTTTACCCTTAGGCTCACCCTTACCCTTACCCTTACCCTTGCTTTTACCCTTAAGCTTACCCTTACCCTTAGGGTAAGCTTAAGGGTAAAAGCTTAAGTTACCCTTACCCTTACCCTTACCCTTACCCTTACCCTTACCCTTACCCTTACCCTTACCCTTACCCTTACCCTTACCCCTTACCCTTGCTTTTACCCTTAGGCTTACCCTTACCTTACCCTTACCCTTACCCTCACCCTTACCCTTACCCTTACCCTTACCCTTACCCTTACCCTTGCTTTCACCCTTAAGCTTACCCTTACCCTTACCCTTTCCCTTACCCTTACCCTAACCCTTGCTTTTACCTTTAAGCTTACCCTTACCCTTACCCTTACCCTTACCTTACCCTTGCTTTTACCCTTAGGCTTACCCTTACCCTTACCCTTACCCTTACTCTTACCCTTACCCTTACCCTTACCCTTACCTTACCCTTACCCTTACCCTTACCTTTACCCTTACCCTTACCCTTACCCTTACCCTTACCCTTACCCTTACCCTTACCCTTACCCTTACCCTTACCCTTACCCTTACCCTTGCTTTTACCCCTTAAGCTTCCCTTACCCTTACCCTTACCCTTACCCTTACCTTACCCTTACCCTCACCCTTGCTTTTACCCTTAAGCTTACCCTTACCCTTACCCTTACCCTTACCCTTACCCTTACCCTTACCCTTACCCTTACCCTTGCTTTTACCCTTAAGCTTACCCTTACCCTTACCCTTACCTTACCCTTACCCTTGCTTTTACCCTTAGGCTTACCCTTACCCTTACCCTTACCCTTGCTTTTACCCTTAAGCTTACCCTTACCCTTACCCTTACCCTTACTCTTACCCTAACCCTTACCCTTACCTTACCCTTGCTTTTACCCTTAGGCTTACCCTTACCTTTACCCTTACCCTTACCCTTACCCTTACCCTTACCCTTACCCTTACCCTTACCCTTACCCTTACCCTTGCTTTTACCCTTAAGCTTACCCTTACCCTTACCCTTACCCTTACCCTTACCTTACCCTTACCCCTACCCTTACCCTTACCCTTACCCTTGCTTTTACCCTTAAGCTTACCCTTACCCTTACCCTTACCCTTACCCTTACCCTTGCTTTTACCCTTACCCTTATCCTTACCCTTAAGCTTACCCTTACCCTTACCCTTACCCTTACCCTTACCCTTACCCTTACCCTTACCCTTACCCTTACCCTTACCCTTACCCTTACCCTTGCTTTTACCCTTAAGCTTACCCTTACCCTTACCCTTACCCTTACCCTTACCCTTGCTTTTACCCTTAGGCTTACCCTTACCTTTACCCTTACCCTTACCCTTACCCTTACCCTTACCCTTACCCTTACCCTTACCCTTGCTTTTACCCTTAGGCTTACCCTTACCCTTACCCTTACCCTTACCCTTAAGCTTACCCTTACCCTTACCCTTACCCTTACCCTTACCCTTACCCTTACCCTTACCCTTACCCTTACCCTTACCCTTACCCTTGCTTTTACCCTTAAGCTTACCCTTACCCTTACCCTTACACTTACCCTTGCTTTTACCCTTAAGCTTACCCTTACCCTTACCCTTACACTTACCCTTACCCTTACCCTTACCCTTACCCTTACCCTTACCCTTACCCTAACCCTTACCCTTACCCTTGCTTTTACCCTTAGGCTTACCCTTACCTTTACCCTTACCCTTACCCTTACCCTTAAGCTTACCCTTACCCTTACCCTTACCCTTACCCTTACCCTTACCCTTACCCTTACCCTTACCCTTACCCTTACCCTTACCCTTACCCTTGCTTTTACCCTTAAGCTTACCCTTACCCTTACACTTACCCTTACCCTTACCCTTACCCTTACCCTTACCCTTACCCTTACCCTTAACCTAACCCTTACCCTTACCCTTGCTTTTACCCTTAGGCTTACCCTTACCTTTACCCTTACCCTTACCCTTACCCTTACCCTTACCCTTACCCTTACCCTTACCCTTGCTTTTACCCTTAAGCTTACCCTTACCCTTACCCTTACCCTTACCCTTACCCTTACCCTTACCCTTACCCTTGCTTTTACCCTTAAGCTTACCCTTACACTTACCCTTACCCTTACCCTCACCCTTACCCTTACCCTTACCCTTGCTTTTACCCTTAAGCTTACCCTTACCCTTACCCTTACCCTTACCCTTACCCTTACCCTTACCCTTACCCTTACCCTTGCTTTTACCCTTAAGCTTACCCTTACCCTTACCCTTACCCTTACCCTTACCCTTACCCTTACCCTTACCCTTACCCTTACCCTTTCCCTTACCCTTACCCTTACCCTTACCCTTACCCTTGCTTTTACCCTTAGGCTTACCCTTACCTTTACCCTTACCCTTACCCTTACCCTTACCCTTACCCTTACCCTTGCTTTAACCCTTAAGCTTACCCTTACCCTCACCCTTACCCTTACCCTTACCCTTGCTTTTACCCTTAAGCTTACCCTTACCCTTACCCTTACCCTTACCCTTGTTTTACCCTTAGGCTTACCCTTACCCTTACCCTTACCCTTACCCTTGCTTTTACCCTTAAGCTTAACCTTACCCTTACCCTTACCCTAACCCTTACCCTTACCCTTACCCTTACCTTTACCCTTACCCTTGCTTTTACCCTTAGGCTTACCCTAACCTTTACCCTTACCCTTACCCTTACCCTTACCCTTACCCTTACCCTTACCCTTGCTTTTACCCTTAAGCTTACCCTTACCCTTACCCTTACCCTTACCCTTACCCTTACCCTTACCCTTACCCTTACCCTTACCCTTACCCTTGCTTTTACCCTTAAGCTTACCCTTACCCTTACCCTTACCCTCACCCTTACCCTTACCCTTATCCTTGCTTATACCCTTAAGCTTACCCTTACCCTTACCCTTACCCTTACCCTTACCCTTACCCTTACCCTTACCCTTACCCTTGCTTTTACCCTTAGGCTTACCCTTACCTTTACCCTTACCCTTACCCTTACCCTTACCCTTGCTTTTACCCTCAAGCTTACCCTTACCCTTACCCTTACCCTTACCCTAACCCTTACCCTTGCTTTTACCCTTAAGCTTACCCTTACCCTTACCCTTACCCTTACCCTTACCCTTACCCTTACCCTTACCCTTACCCTTACCCTTACCCTTACCCTTACCCTTACCCTTGCTTTTACCCTTAAGCTTACCCTTACCCTTACCCTTACCCTTACCCTTACCCTTACCCTTACCCTTACCCTTACCCTTACCCTTACCCTGACCCTTACCCTTGCTTTTACCCTTAAGCATACCCTTACCCTTACCCTTACCCTTACCCTTACCCTTAACCTTACCCTTACCCTTACCCTTGCTTTTACCCTAAGCAAGGGTAAGGGTAAGGGTAAGGGTAAGGGTAAGGGTAAGGGTAAGCTTAAGGTTAAAAGCAAGGGTGAGGGTAAGGGTGAGGGTAAGGGTAAGGGTAAGGGTAAGGGTAAGGGTAAGGGTAAGCTTAAGGGTAAAAGCAAGGGTAAGGGTAAGGGTAAGGGTAAGGGTAAGGGTAAGGGTAAGGGTAAGCTTAAGGGTAAAAGCAAGGGTAAGGGTAAGGGTAAGGGCAAGGGTAAGGGTAAGGGTAAGGGTAAGGGTAAGGGTAAGCTTAAGGTTAAAAGCAAGGGTGAGGGTAAGGGTGAGGGTAAGGGTAAGGGTAAGGGTAAGGGTAAGGGTAAGGGTAAGGGTAAGCTTAAGGGTAAAAGCAAGGGTAAGGGTAAGGGTAAGGGTAAGGGTAAGGGTAAGGGTAAGGGTAAGCTTAAGGGTAAAAGCAAGGGTAAGGGTAAGGGTAAGGGCAAGGGTATGGGTAAGGGTAAGGGTAAGGGTAAGGGTAAAGGTAAGGGTAAGCCTAAGGGTAAAAGCAAGGGTAAGGGTAAGGGTAAGGGTAAGGGTAAGGGTAAGGGTAAGGGTAAGGGTAAGGGTAAGGGTAAGGGTAAGGGTAAGGGTAAGGGTAAGGGTAAGGGTAAGGGTAAGGGTAAGGGTAAGGGTAAGGGTAAGGGTAAGGGTAAGGGTAAGGGTAAGCTTAAGGGTAAAAGCAAGGGTAAGGGTAAGGGTAAGGGTAAGGGTAAGCCTAAGGGTAAAAGCAAGGGTAAGGGTAAGGGTAAGGGTAAGGGTAAGGGTAAGCTTAAGGGTAAAACCAAGGGTAAGGGTAAGGGTAAGGGTAAGGGTAAGGGTAAGGGTAAGCTTAAGGGTAAAAGCAAGGGTAAGGGTAAGGGTAAGGGTAAGGGTAAGGGTAAGGGTAAAGGTAAGGGTAAGCCTAAGGGTAAAAGCAAGGGTAAGGGTAAGGGTAAGGGTAAGGGTAAGGGTAAGGGTAAGGGTAAGGGTAAGGGTAAGGGTAAGGGTAAGGGTAAGGGTAAGCTTTAGGGTAAAAGCAAGGGTGAGGGTAAGGGTAAGGGTAAGGGTAAGGGTAAGGGTAAGGGTAAGGGTAAGGGTAAGCTTCAGGGTAAAAGCAAGGGTAAGGGTAAGGGTAAGGGTAAGGGTAAGGGTAAGGGTAAGGGTAAGGGTAAGGGTAAGCTTAAGGGTAAAAGCAAGGGAAAGGGTAAGGGTAAAGGTAAGGGTAAAGGTAAGGAAAAGGGTAAGGGTAAGGGTAAGGGTAAGGGTAAGGGTAAGCTTAAGGGTAAAAGCAAGGGTAAGGGTAAGGGTAAGGGTAAGGGTAAGGGTAAGGGTGAGGGTAAAGGTAAGGGTAAGCCTAAGGGTAAAAGCAAGGGTAAGGGTAAGGGTAAGGGTAAGGGTAAGGGTAAGGGTAAGGGTAAGGGTAAGGGTAAGGGTAACGGTAAGGGTAAGCTCAAGGGTAAAAGCAAGGGTAAGGGTGAGGGTAAGGGTAAGAGTAAGGGCACCCTTACCCTTACCCTTACCCTTACCCTTACCCTTGCTTTTACCCTTAGGCTTACCCTTACCCTTACCCTTACCCTTACCCTTGCTTTTGCCCTTAAGCTTACCCTTACCCTTACCCTTACCCTTACCCTTACCCTTACCCTTACCCTTACCCTTGCTTTTACCCTTAGGCTTAACCTTACCTTTACCCTTACCCTTACCCTTACCCTTACCCTTACCCTTACCCTTACCCTTACCCTTACCCTTACCCTTACCCTTACCCTTACCCTTACCCTTACCCTTGCTTTTACTCTTAAGCTTACCCTTACCCTTACCCTTATCCTTACACTTACCCTTACCCTTACCCTTATCCTTGCTTTTACCCTTAAGCTTACCCTTACCCTTACCCTTACCCTTACCCTCACCCTTACCCTTACCCTTACCCTTGCTTATACCCTTAAGCTTACCCTTACCCTTACCCTTACCCTTACCCTTACCCTTACCCTTACCCTTACCCTTACCCTTACCCTTACCCTTACCCTTACCCTTACCCTTACCCTTACCCTTGCTTTTACCCTTAGGCTTACCCTTACCTTTACCCTTACCCTTACCCTTACCCTTACCCTTACCCTTACCCTTACCCTTGCTTTTACCCTTAAGCTTACACTTACCCTTACCCTTACCCTTACCCTTACCCTAACCCTTACCCTTGCTTTTACCCTTAAGCTTACCCTTACCCTTACCCTTACCCTTACCCTTACCCTTACCCTTACCCTTACCCTTACCCTTACCCTTACCCTTACCCTTACCCTTGCTTTTACCCTTAAGCTTACCCTTACCCTTACCCTTACCCTTACCCTTACCCTTACCCTTACCCTTACCCTTATCCTTACCCTTGCTTTTACCCTTAAGCTTACCCTTACCCTTACCCTTACCCTTACCCTTACCCTTACCCTTACCCTTACTCTTACCCTTACCCTTGCTTTTACTCTTAGGCTTACCCCTACCTTTACCCTTACCCTTACCCTTACCCTTACCCTCACCCTTACCCTTACCCTTGTTTTTACCCTTAAGCTTACCCTTACCCTTACCCTTACCCTTACCCTTACCCTTGCTTTTACCCTTAAGCTTACCCTTACCCTTACCCTTAACCTTACCCTTACCCTTGCTTTTACCCTTAGGCTTACCCTTACCCTTACCCTTAAAAGCAAGGGTAAGGACCCTTGCTTTTACCCTTAAGCTTACCCTTACCCTTACCCTTACTCTTACCCTTACCCTTACCCTTACCCTTACCCTTACCCTTACCCTTACCCTTACCCTTGCTTTTACCCTTAGGCTTACCCTTACCTTTACCCTCACCCTAACCCTTACCCTTACCCTTACCCTTACCCTTACCCTTACCCTTGCTTTTACCCTTAAGCTTACCCTTACCCTTACCCTTACCCTTACCCTTACCCTTACCCTTGCTTTTACCCTTAAGCTTACCCTTACCCTTACCCTTACCCTTACCCTTACCCTTACCCTTACCCTTACCCTTACCCTTTCCTTTACCCTTACCCTTACCCTTGCTTTTACCCTTAGGCTTACCCTTACCTTTACCCTTACCCTTACCCTTACCCTTACCCTTACCCTTGCTTTTACCCTTAAGCTTACCCTTACCCTTACCCTTACCCTTAAGCTTACCCTTACCCTTACCCTTACCCTTACCCTTACACTTACCCTTACCCTTACCCTTGCTTTTATCCTTAAGCTTACCCTTACCCTTACCCTTACCCTTACCCTTGCTTTTACCCTTAAGCTTACCCTTAAGCTTACCCTTACCCTTACCCTTACCCTTACCCTTACCCTTACCCTTACCCTTACCCTTACCCTTACCCTTACCCTTACCCTTACCCTTACCCTTGCTTTTACCCTTAAGCTTACCCTTATCCTTACCCTTACCCTTACCCTTAAGCTTACCCTTACCCTTACCCTTACCCTTACCCTTACCCTTACCCTTACCCTTACCCTTACCCTTAACCTTACCCTTGCTTTTACTCTTAAGCTTACCCTTACCCTTACCCTTACCCTTAAGCTTACCCTTACCCTTACCCTTACCCTTACCCTTACCCTTGCTTTTACCCTTAAGCTTACCCTTACCCTTACCCTTACCCTTACCCTTAAGCTTACCCTTACCCTTACCCTTACCCTTACCCTTACCCTTACCCTTACCCTTACCCTTACCCTTACCCTTACCCTTACCCTTACCCTTACCCTTACCCTTGCTTTTACCCTTAAGCTTACCCTTACCCTTAACCTTACCCTTACCCTTGCTTTTACCCTTAAGCTTACCCTTACCCTTACCCTTACCCTTACCCTTAAGCTTACCCTTACCCTTACCCTTACCCTTACCCTTACCCTTACCCTTACCCTTACCCTTACCCTTACCCTTACCCTTACCCTTGCTTTTACCCTTAAGCTTACCCTTACCCTTACCCTTACCCTTACCCTTACCCTTACCCTTACCCTTACCCTTGCTTTTACCCTTAGGCTTACCCTTACCTTTACCCTTACCCTTACCCTTACCCTTACCCTTACCCTTACCCTTACCCTTACCCTTACCCTTGCTTTTACCCTTAAGCTTACCCTTACCCTTACCCTTACCCTTACCCTTACCCTTACCCTTACCCTTGCTTTTACCCTTAAGCATACCCTTACCCTTACCCTTACCCTTACCCTTACCCTTGCTTTTACCCTTAGGCTTACCCTTACCCTTACCCTTACCCTTACCCTTACCCTTGCTTTTACCCTTAAGCTTACCCTTACCCTTACCCTTACCCTTACCCTTACCCTTACCCTTACCCTTACCCTTACCCTTACCCTTACCCTTACCCTTACCCTTACCCTTACCCTTACCCTTACCCTTACCCTTACCCTTACCCTTACCCTTACCCTTACCCTTACCCTTACCCTTACCCTTGCTTTTACCCTTACCTTTACCCTTACCCTTACCCTTACCCTTACCCTTACACTTACCCTTGCTTTTACCCTTAAGCTTACCCTTACCCTTACCCTTACCCTTACCCTTACCCTTACCCTTACCCTTACCCTTACCCTTACCCTTACCCTTACCCTTGCTTTTACCCTTAAGCTTACCCTTACCCTTACCCTTACCCTTACCCTTACCCTTACCCTTACCCTTACCCTCACCCTTGCTTTTACCCTTAAGCTTACCCTTACCCTTACCCTTACCCTTACCCTTACCCTTACCCTTGCTTTTACCCTTAAGCTTACCCTTACCCTTACCCTTACCCTTACCCTTGCTTTTACCCTTAGGCTTACCCTTACCCTTACCCTTACCCTTGCTTTTACCCTTAAGCTTACCCTTACCCTTACCCTTACCCTTACTCTTACCCTTACCCTTACCCTTACCCTTACCCTTGCTTTTACCCTTAGGCTTACCCTTACCTTTACTTTTACCCTTACCCTTACCCTTACCCTTACCCTTACCCTTACCCTTACCCTTACCCTTACCCTTGCTTTTACCCTTAAGCTTACCCTTACCCTTACCCTTACCCTTACCCTTACCCTTACCCTTACCCTTACCCTTGCTTTTACCCTTAAGCTCACCCTTACCCTTACCCTTACCCTTACCCTTACCCTTACTCTTACCCTTACCCTTGCTTTTACCCTTAAGCTTACCCTTACCCTTACCCTTACCCTTACCCTTAAGCTTACCCTTACCCTTACCCTTACCCTTACCCTTACCCTTACCCTTACCCTTACCCTTACCCTTGCTTTTACCCTTAAGCTTACCCTTACCCTTACCCTTACCCTTACCCTTGCTTTTACCCTTAAGCTTACCCTTACCCTTACCCTTACCCTTACCCTTAAGCTTACCCTTACCCTTACCCTTACCCTTACCCTTACCCTTGCTTTTACCCTTAAGCTTACCCTTACCCTTACCCTTAACCTTACCCTTACCCTTACCCTTACCCTTACCCTTACCCTTACCCTTGCTTTTACCCTTAGGCTTACCCTTACCTTTACCCTTACCATTACCCTTACCCTTACCCTTACCCTTACCCTTACCCTTACCCTTGCTTTTACCCTTAAGCTTACCCTTACCCTTACCCTTACCCTTACCCTTACCCTTACCCTTACCCTTACCCTTACCCTTACCCTTACCCTTACCCTTACCCTTACCCTTGCTTTTACCCTTAAGCTTACCCTTACCCTTAACCTTACCCTTACCCTTGCTTTTACCCTTAAGCTTACCCTTACCCTTACCCTTACCCTTACCCTTAAGCTTACCCTTACCCTTACCCTTACCCTTACCCTTACCCTTACCCTTACCCTTACCCTTACCCTTACCCTTACCCTTACCCTTACCCTTGCTTTTACCCTTAAGCTTACCCTTACCCTTACCCTTACCCTTACCCTTACCCTTACCCTTACCCTTACCCTTGCTTTTACCCTTAGGCTTACCCTTACCTTTACCCTTACCCTTACCCTTACCCTTACCCTTACCCTTACCCTTACCCTTACCCTTACCCTTGCTTTTACCCTTAAGCTTACCCTTACCCTTACCCTTACCCTTACCCTTACCCTTACCCTTACCCTTGCTTTTACCCTTAAGCATACCCTTACCCTTACCCTTACCCTTACCCTTACCCTTGCTTTTACCCTTAGGCTTACCCTTACCCTTACCCTTACCCTTACCCTTACCCTTGCTTTTACCCTTAAGCTTACCCTTACCCTTACCCTTACCCTTACCCTTACCCTTACCCTTACCCTTACCCTTACCCTTACCCTTACCCTTACCCTTACCCTTACCCTTACCCTTACCCTTACCCTTACCCTTACCCTTACCCTTACCCTTACCCTTACCCTCACCCTTGCTTTTACCCTTACCTTTACCCTTACCCTTACCCTTACCCTTACCCTTACACTTACCCTTGCTTTTACCCTTAAGCTTACCCTTACCCTTACCCTTACCCTTACCCTTACCCTTACCCTTACCCTTACCCTTACCCTTACCCTTACCCTTACCCTTGCTTTTACCCTTAAGCTTACCCTTACCCTTACCCTTACCCTTACCCTTACCCTTACCCTTACCCTTACCCTCACCCTTGCTTTTACCCTTAAGCTTACCCTTACCCTTACCCTTACCCTTACCCTTACCCTTACCCTTGCTTTTACCCTTAAGCTTACCCTTACCCTTACCCTTACCCTTACCCTTGCTTTTACCCTTAGGCTTACCCTTACCCTTACCCTTACCCTTGCTTTTACCCTTAAGCTTACCCTTACCCTTACCCTTACCCTTACTCTTACCCTTACCCTTACCCTTACCCTTACCCTTGCTTTTACCCTTAGGCTTACCCTTACCTTTACTTTTACCCTTACCCTTACCCTTACCCTTACCCTTACCCTTACCCTTACCCTTACCCTTACCCTTGCTTTTACCCTTAAGCTTACCCTTACCCTTACCCTTACCCTTACCCTTACCCTTACCCTTACCCTTACCCTTGCTTTTACCCTTAAGCTCACCCTTACCCTTACCCTTACCCTTACCCTTACCCTTACTCTTACCCTTACCCTTGCTTTTACCCTTAAGCTTACCCTTACCCTTACCCTTACCCTTACCCTTAAGCTTACCCTTACCCTTACCCTTACCCTTACCCTTACCCTTACCCTTACCCTTACCCTTACCCTTGCTTTTACCCTTAAGCTTACCCTTACCCTTACCCTTACCCTTACCCTTGCTTTTACCCTTAAGCTTACCCTTACCCTTACCCTTACCCTTACCCTTAAGCTTACCCTCACCCTTACCCTTACCCTTACCCTTACCCTTGCTTTTACCCTTAAGCTTACCCTTACCCTTACCCTTAACCTTACCCTTACCCTTACCCTTACCCTTACCCTTACCCTTACCCTTGCTTTTACCCTTAGGCTTACCCTTACCTTTACCCTTACCATTACCCTTACCCTTACCCTTACCCTTACCCTTACCCTTACCCTTGCTTTTACCCTTAAGCTTACCCTTACCCTTACCCTTACCCTTACCCTTACCCTTACCCTTACCCTTACCCTTACCCTTACCCTTACCCTTACCCTTACCCTTACCCTTACCCTTACCCTTACCCTTACCCTTACCCTTACCCTTACCCTTGCTTTTACCCTTAAGCTTACCCTTACCCTTACCCTTACCCTTACCCTTACCCTTACCCTTGCTTTTACCCTTAAGCTTACCCTTACCCTTACTCTTACCCCTACCCTTACCCTTACCCTTACCCTTACCCTTACCCTTACCCTTACCCTTGCTTTTACCCTTAGGCTTACCCTCACCTTTACCCTTACCCTTACCCTTACCCTTACCCTTACCCTTACCCTTACCCTTGCTTTTACCCTTAAGCTTACCCTTACCCTTACCCTTACCCTTACCCTTAGCTTTACCCTTACCCTTGCTTTTACCCTTAAGCTTACCCTTACCCTTACCCTTACCCTTACCCTTACCCTTGCTTTTACCCTTAGGCTTACCCTTACCCTTACCCTTACCCTTACCCTTAAGCTTACCCTTACCCTTACCCTTACCCTTACCCTTACCCTTACCCTTACCCTTACCCTTACCCTTACCCTTACCCTTACCCTTACCCTTGCTTTTACCCTTAAGCTTACCCTTACCCTTACCCTTACCCTTACCCTTACCCTTACCCTTACCCTTACCCTTACCCTTAACCTTACCCTTACTTAGGGTAAGGGTAAGGGTAAGCTTAAGGGTAAAAGCAAGGGTAAGGGTAAGGGTAAGGGTAAGGGTAAGGGTAAGGGTAAGGGTAAGGGTAAGCTTAAGGGTAAGGGTAAGGGTAAGGGTAAGGGTAAGCTTAAGGGTAAAAGCAAGGGTAAGGGTAAGGGTAAGGGTAAGGGTAAGGGTAAGCTTAAGGGTAAGGGTAAGGGTAAGGGTAAGGGTAAGCTTAAGGGTAAGGGTAAGGGTAAGCTTAAGGGTAAAAGCAAGGGTAAGGTTAAGGGTAAGGGTAAGGGTAAGGGTAAGGGTAAGGGTAAGCTTAAGGGTAAGGGTAAGGGTAAGGGTAAGGGTAAGCTTAAGGGTAAAAGCAAGGGTAAGGGTAAGGGTAAGGGTAAGGATAAGGGTAAGGGTAAGGGTAAGGGTAAGGGTAAGGGTAAGCTTAAGGGTAAGGGTAAGGGTAAGGGTAAGCTTAAGGGTAAAAGCAAGGGTAAGGGTAAGGGTAAGGGTAAGGGTAAGGGTAAGCTTGAGGGTAAAAGCAAGGGTAAGGGTAAGGGTAAGGGTAAGGGTAAGGGTAAGGGTAAGGGTAAGGGTAAGGGTAAGGGTAAGCTTAAGGGTAAGGGTAAGGGTAAGGGTAAGCTTAAGGGTAAAAGCAAGGGTAAGGGTAAGGGTAAGGGTAAGGGTAAGGGTAAAGGTAAGGGTAAGCCTAAGGGTAAAAGCAAGGGTAAGGGTAAGGGTAAGGGTAAGGGTAAGGGTAAGGGTAAGGGTAAGGGTAAGGGTAAGGGTAAGGGTAAGGGTAAGCTTAAGGGTAAAAGCAAGGGTAAGGGTAAGGGTAAGGGTAAGGGTAAGGGTAAGGGTAAGGGTAAGGGTGAGCTTAAGGGTAAAAGCAAGGGTAAGGGTAAGGGTAAGGGTAAGGGTAAGGGTAAGGGTAAGGGTAAGGGTAAGGGTAAGGGTAAGGGTAAGGGTAAGGGTAAGCTTAAGGGTAAAAGCAAGGGTAAGGGTAAGGGTAAGGGTAAGGGTAAGGGTTAGGGTAAGGGTAAAGGTAAGGGTAAGCCTAAGGGTAAAAGCAAGGGTAAGGGTAAGGGTAAGGGTAAGGGTAAGGGTAAGGGTAAGGGTAAGGGTAAGGGTAAGGGTAAGGGTAAGAGTAAGGGTAAGGGTAAGGGTAAGCTTAAGGGTAAGGGTAAGGGTAAGGGTAAGGGTAAGCTTAAGGGTAAAAGCAAGGGTAAGGGTAAGGGTAAGGGTAAGGGTAAGGGTAAGGGTAAGGGTAAGGGTAAGGGTAAGGGTAAGGGTAAGGGTAAGGGTAAGCTTAAGGGTAAGGGTAAGGGTAAGGGTAAGCTTGAGGGTAAAAGCAAGGGTAAGGGTAAGGGTAAGGGTAAGGGTAAGGGTAAGCTTAAGGGTAAAAGCAAGGGTAAGGGTAAGGGTAAGGGTAAGGGTAAGGGTAAGGGTAAGGGTAAGGGTAAGGGTAAGGGTAAGGGTAAGGGTAAGGGTAAGGGTAAGCTTAAGGGTAAGGGTAAGGGTAAGGGTAAGCTTAAGGGTAAAAGCAAGGGTAAGGGTAAGGGTAAGTGTAAGGGTAAGGGTAAAGGTAAGGGTAAGCCTAAGGGTAAAAGCAAGGGTAAGGGTAAGGGTAAGGGTAAGGGTAAGGGTAAGGGTAAGGGTAAGGGTAAGGGTAAGGGTAAGGGTAAGGGTAAGGGTAAGGGTAAGGGTAAGCTTAAGGGTAAAAGCAAGGGTAAGGGTAAGGGTAAGGGTAAGGGTAAGGGTAAGGGTAAGGGTAAGGGTAAGGGTAAGGGTAAGGGTAAGGGTAAGGGTAAGCTTAAGGGTAAAAGCAAGGGTGAGGGTAAGGGTAAGGGTAAGGGTAAGGGTAAGGGTAAGGGTAAGGGTAAGGGTAAGGGTAAGGGTAAGGGTAAGGGTAAGCTTAGGGGTAAAAGCAAGGGTAAGGGTAAGGGTAAGGGTAAGGGTAAGGGTTAGGGTAAGGGTAAAGGTAAGGGTAAGCCTAAGGGTAAAAGCAAGGGTAAGGGTAAGGGTAAGGGTAAGGGTAAGGGTAAGTGTAAGGGTAAGGGTATGGGTAAGAGTAAGGGTAAGGGTAAGGGTAAGCTTAAGGGTAAAAGCAAGGGTAAGGGTAAGGGTAAGGGTAAGGGTAAGCTTAAGGGTAAAAGCAAGGGTAAGGTTAAGGGTAAGGGTAAGGGTAAGGGTAAGGGTAAGGGTAAGCTTAAGGGTAAAGGTAAGGGTAAGGGTAAGGGTAAGCTTAAGGGTAAAAGCAAGGGTAAGGGTAAGGGTAAGGGTAAGGGTAAGGGTAAGGATAAGGGTAAGGGTAAGGGTAAGGGTAAGGGTAAGGGTAAGCTTAAGGGTAAGGGTAAGGGTAAGGGTAAGCTTAAGGGTAAAAGCAAGGGTAAGGGTAAGGGTAAGGGTAAGGGTAAGCTTAAGGGTAAAAGCAAGGGTAAGGGTAAGGGTAAGGGTAAGGGTAAGGGTAAGGGTAAGGGTAAGGGTAAGGGTAAGGGTAAGCTTAAGGGTAAGGGTAAGGGTAAGGGTAAGCTTAAGGGTAAAAGCAAGGGTAAGGGTAAGGGTAAGGGTAAGGGTAAGGGTAAAGGTAAGGGTAAGCCTAAGGGTAAAAGCAAGGGTAAGGGTAAGGGTAAGGGTAAGGGTAAGGGTAAGGGTAAGGGTAAGGGTAAGGGTAAGGGTAAGGGTAAGCTTAAGGGTAAAAGCAAGGGTAAGGGTAAGGGTAAGGGTAAGGGTAAGGGTAAGGGTGAGCTTAAGGGTAAAAGCAAGGGTAAGGGTAAGGGTAAGGGTAAGGGTAAGGGTAAGGGTAAGGGTAAGGGTAAGGGTAAGGGTAAGGGTAAGGGTAAGCTTAAGGGTAAAAGCAAGGGTAAGGGTAAGGGTAAGGGTAAGGGTAAGGGTTAGGGTAAGGGTAAAGGTAAGGGTAAGCCTAAAGGTAAAAGCAAGGGTAAGGGTAAGGGTAAGGGTAAGGGTAAGGGTAAGGGTAAGGGTAAGGGTAAGGGTAAGAGTAAGGGTAAGGGTAAGGGTAAGCTTAAGGGTAAAAGCAAGGGTAAGGGTAAGGGTAAGGGTAAGGGTAAGCCTAAGGGTAAAAGCAAGGGTAAGGGTAAGGTTAAGGGTAAGGGTAAGGGTAAGCTTAAGGGTAAAAGCAAGGGTAAGGGTAAGGGTAAGGGTAAGGGTAAGGGTAAGCTTAAGGGTAAAAGCAAGGGTAAGGGTAAGGGTGAGGGTAAGGCTAAGGGTAAGGGTAAGGGTAAAGGTAAGGGTAAGCCTAAGAGTAAAAGCAAGGGTAAGGGTAAGGGTAAGGGTAAGGGTAAGGGTAAGGGTAAGGGTAAGGGTAAGCTTAAGGGTAAAAGCAAGGGTAAGGATAAGGGTAAGGGTAAGGGTAAGGGTAAGGGTAAGGGTAAGGGTAAGGGTAAGCTTAAGGGTAAAAGCAAGGGTAAGGGTAAGGGTAAGGGTAAGGGTAAGGGTAAGGGTAAGCTTACCCTTACCCTTACCCTTACCCTTACACTTACCCTTGCTTTCACCCTTAGGCTTACCCTTACCCTTACCCTTACCCTTAAGCTTACCCTTACCCTTACCCTTACCCTTACCCTTTCCCTTACCCTTACCCTTACCCTTACCCTTACCCTTGCTTTTACCCTTAAGCTTACCCTTACCCTTACCCTTACCCTTACCCTTACCCTTACCCTTACCCTTACCCTTGCTTTGACCCTTAGGCTTACCCTTACCTTTACCCTTACCCTTACCCTTACCCTTACCCTTACCCTTACCCTTACCCTTACCCTTACCCTTACCCTTACCCTTACCCTTACCCTTACCCTTGCTTTTACCCTTAAGCTTACCCTTACCCTTACCCTTACCCTTACCCTTACCCTTACCCTTACCCTTACCCTTACCCTTACCCTTGCTTTTACCCTTAGGCTTACCCTTACCCTTACCCTTACCCTTACCCTTGCTTTTACCCTTAAGCTTACCCTTACCCTTACCGTTACCCTTACCCTTACCCTTACCCTTACCCTTACCCTTACCCTTACCCTTACCCTTACCCTTAAACTTACCCTTACCCTTACCCTTACCCTTGCTTTTACCCTTAGGCTTAACCTTACCTTTACCCTTACCCTTACCCTTACCCTCACCCTTACCCTTACCCTTACCCTTACCCTTACCCTTACCCTTACCCTTGCTTTTACCCTTAAGCTTACCCTTACCCTTACCCTTACCCTTACCCTTACCCTTACCCTTACCCTTACCCTTACCCTTGCTTTTACCCTTAAGCTTAACCTTACCCTTACCCTTACCCTTACCCTTACCCTCACCCTTACCCTTACCCTTACCCTTGCTTATACCCTTAAGCTTACCCTTACCCTTACCCTTACCCTCACCCTTACCCTTACCCTTACCCTTACCCTTACCCTTACCCTTACCCTTACCCTTGCTTTTACCCTAAGGTAAGGGTAAGGGTAAGGGTAAGAGTAAGGGTAAGGGTAAGGGTAAGCTTAAGGGTAAAAGCAAGGGTAAGGGTAAGGGTAAGGGTAAGGGTAAGCCTAAGGGTAAAAGCAAGGGTAAGGGTAAGGTTAAGGGTAAGGGTAAGGGTAAGCTTAAGGGTAAAAGCAAGGGTAAGGGTAAGGGTAAGGGTAAGGGTAAGGGTAAGCTTAAGGGTAAAAGCAAGGGTAAGGGTAAGGGTGAGGGTAAGGCTAAGGGTAAGGGTAAGGGTAAAGGTAAGGGTAAGCCTAAGAGTAAAAGCAAGGGTAAGGGTAAGGGTAAGGGTAAGGGTAAGGGTAAGGGTAAGGGTAAGGGTAAGCTTAAGGGTAAAAGCAAGGGTAAGGATAAGGGTAAGGGTAAGGGTAAGGGTAAGGGTAAGGGTAAGGGTAAGGGTAAGCTTAAGGGTAAAAGCAAGGGTAAGGGTAAGGGTAAGGGTAAGGGTAAGGGTAAGGGTAAGCTTACCCTTACCCTTACCCTTACCCTTACACTTACCCTTGCTTTCACCCTTAGGCTTACCCTTACCCTTACCCTTACCCTTAAGCTTACCCTTACCCTTACCCTTACCCTTACCCTTTCCCTTACCCTTACCCTTACCCTTACCCTTACCCTTGCTTTTACCCTTAAGCTTACCCTTACCCTTACCCTTACCCTTACCCTTACCCTTACCCTTACCCTTACCCTTGCTTTGACCCTTAGGCTTACCCTTACCTTTACCCTTACCCTTACCCTTACCCTTACCCTTACCCTTACCCTTACCCTTACCCTTACCCTTACCCTTACCCTTACCCTTACCCTTGCTTTTACCCTTAAGCTTACCCTTACCCTTACCCTTACCCTTACCCTTACCCTAACCCTTACCCTTACCCTCACCCTTACCCTTGCTTTTACCCTTAAGCTTACCCTTACCCTTACCCTTACCCTTACCCTTACCCTTGCTTTTACCCTTAGGCTTACCCTTACCCTTACCCTTACCCTTACCCTTGCTTTTACCCTTAAGCTTACCCTTACCCTTACCGTTACCCTTACCCTTACCCTTACCCTTACCCTTACCCTTACCCTTACCCTTACCCTTACCCTTAAACTTACCCTTACCCTTACCCTTACCCTTGCTTTTACCCTTAGGCTTAACCTTACCTTTACCCTTACCCTTACCCTTACCCTCACCCTTACCCTTACCCTTACCCTTACCCTTACCCTTACCCTTACCCTTGCTTTTACCCTTAAGCTTACCCTTACCCTTACCCTTACCCTTACCCTTACCCTTACCCTTACCCTTACCCTTACCCTTACCCTTGCTTTTACCCTTAAGCTTACCCTTACCCTTACCCTTACCCTTACCCTTACCCTCACCCTTACCCTTACCCTTACCCTTGCTTATACCCTTAAGCTTACCCTTACCCTTACCCTTACCCTCACCCTTACCCTTACCCTTACCCTTACCCTTACCCTTACCCTTACCCTTACCCTTGCTTTTACCCTAAGGCTTACCCTTACCTTTACCCTTACCCTTACCCTTACCCTTACCCTTACCCTTACCCTTACCCTTACCCTTACCCTTACCCTTGCTTTTACCCTTAAGCTTACCCTTACCCTTACCCTTACCCTTACCCTTACCCTAACCCTTACCCTTGCTTTTACCCTTAAGCTTACCCTTACCCTTACCCTTACCCTTACCCCTACCCTTACCCTTACCCTTACCCTTACCCTTACCCTTACCCTTACCCTTGCTTTTACCCTTAAGCTTACCCTTACCCTTACCCTTACCCTTACCCTTACCCTTACCCTTACCCTTACCCTTACCCTTATCCTTACCCTTGCTTTTACCCTTAAGCTTACCCTTACCCTTACCCTTACCCTTACCCTTACCCTTACCCTTACCCTTACCCTTACCCTTACCCTTACCCTTACCCTTACCCTTACCCTTGCTTTTACTCTTAGGCTTACCCTTACCTTTACCCTTACCCTTACCCTTACCCTTACCCTTACCCTCACCCTTACCCTTACCCTTGCTTTTACCCTTAAGCTTACCCTTACCCTTACCCTTACCCTTACCCTTACCCTTGCTTTTACCCTTAAGCTTACCCTTACCCTTACCCTTAACCTTACCCTTACCCTTGCTTTTACCCTTAGGCTTACCCTTACCCTTACCCTTACCCTTACCCTTGCTTTTACCCTTAAGCTTACCCTTACCCTTACCCTTACTCTTACCCTTACCCTTACCCTTACCCTTACCCTTACCCTTACCCTTACCCTTACCCTTACCCTTACCCTTACCCTTACCCTTGCTTTTACCCTTAGGCTTACCCTTACCTTTACCCTTACCCTAACCCTTACCCTTACCCTTACCCTTACCCTTACCCTTACCCTTACCCTTACCCTTGCTTTTACCCTTAAGCTTACCCTTACCCTTACCCTTACCCTTACCTTTACTCTTACCCTTACCCTTACCCTTACCCTTGCTTTTACCCTTAAGCTTACCCTTACCCTTACCCTTACCCTTACCCTTACCCTTACCCTTACCCTTACCCTTACCCTTACCCTTACCCTTGCTTTTACCCTTAAGCTTACCCTTACCCTTACCCTTACCCTTACCCTTACCCTTACCCTTACCCTTACCCTTACCCTTACCCTTACCCTTACCCTTACCCTTACCCTTACCCTTACACTTGCTTTTACCCTTAGGCTTACCCTTACCTTTACCCTTACCCTTACCCTTACCCTTACCCTTGCTTTTACCCTTAAGCTTACCCTTACCCTTACCCTTACCCTTAAGCTTACCCTTACCCTTACCCTTACCTTTACCCTTACCCTTACCCTTACCCTTACCCTTACCCTTACCCTTACCCTTACCCTTGCTTTTACCCTTAAGCTTACCCTTACCCTTACCCTTACCCTTACCCTTACCCTTGCTTTTACCCTTAAGCTTACCCTTACCCTTACCCTTACCCTTAAGATTACCCTTACCCTTACCCTTACCCTTACCCTTACCCTTACCCTTACCCTTACCCTTACCCTTGCTTTTACCCTTAAGCTTACCCTTACCCTTTCCCTTACCCTTACCCTTAAGCTTACCCTTACCCTTACCCTTACCCTTACCCTTACCCTTACCCTTAACCTTACCCTTGCTTTTACCCTTAAGCTTACCCTTACCCTTACCCTTACCCTTACCCTTAAGCTTACCCTTACCCTTACCCTTACCCTTACCCTTACCCTTACCCTTGCTTTTACCCTTAAGCTTACCCTTACCCTTACCCTCACCCTTACCCTTAAGCTTACCCTTACCCTTACCCTTACCCTTACCCTTACCCTTACCCTTACCCTTACCCTTACCCTTACCCTTGCTTTTACCCTTAAGCTTACCCTTACCCTTACCCTAAGTAAGGGTAAGGGTAAGGGTAAGGGTAAGGGTAAGGGTAAGGGTGAGGGTAAGGGTAAGGGTAAGGGTAAGGGTAAGGGTAAGCTTAAGGGTAAAAGCAAGGGTAAGGGTAAGGGTAAGGGTAAGGGTAAGGGTAAGGGTAAGGGTAAGGGTAAGGGTAAGGGTAAGGGTAAGGGTAAGGGTAAGGGTAAGGGTAAGGGTAAGGGTAAGGGTAAGGGTAAGGGTAAGGGTTAGGGTAAGGGTAAGCCTAAGGGTAAAAGCAAGGGTAAGGGTAAGGGTAAGGGTAAGGGTAAGGGTAAGCTTAAGGGTAAAAGCAAGGGTAAGGGTAAGGCTAAGGGTAAGGGTAAGGGTAAGGGTAAGGGTAAGCTTAAGGGTAAAAGCAAGGGTAAGGGTAAGGGTAAGGGTAAGGGTAAGGGTAAGGGTAAGGGTAAGGGTAAGGGTAAGGGTAAAGGTGAGGGTAAGCCTAAGGGTAAAAGCAAGGGTAAGGGAAAGGGTAAGGGTAAGGGTAAGGGTAAGGGTAAGGGTAGGGGTAAGAGTAAGGGTAAGGATAAGCTTAAGGGTAAAAGCAAGGGTAAGGGTAAGGGTAAGGGTTAGGGTAAGGGTAAGGGTAAGCTTAAGGGTAAAAGCAAGGGTAAGGGTAAGGGTAAGGGTAAGGGTAAGGGTAAGGGTAAGGGTAAGGGTAAGGGTAAGGGTAAGGGTAAGGGTAAGGGTAAGGGTAAGGTTAAGCTTAAGGGTAAAAGCAAGGGTAAGGGTAAGGGTAAGGGTAAGGGTAAGGGTAAGGTAAGGGTAAGGGTAAGGGTAAGCTTAAGGGTAAAAGCAAGGGTAAGGGTAAGGGTAAGGGTAAGGGTAAGGGTAAGGGTAATGGTAAGGGTAAAGGTAAGGGTAAGCCTAAGGGTAAAAGCAAGTGTAAGGGTAAGGGTAAGGGTAAGGGTAAGGGTAAGGGTAAGGGTAAGGGTAAGGGTAAGCTTAAGGGTAAAAGCAAGGGTAAGGGTAAGGGTAAGGGTAAGGGTAAGGGTAAGGGTAAGGGTAAGGGTAAGCGTAAGCTTAAGGGTAAGGGTAAGGGTAAGGGTAAGGGTAAGCTTAAGGGTAAAAGCAAGGGTAAGGGTAAGGGTAAGGGTAAGGGTAAGGGTAAGCTTAAGGGTAAAAGCAAGGGTAAGGGTAAGGTTAAGGGTAAGGGTAAGGGTAAGGGTAAGGGTAAGCTTAAGGGTAAGGGTAAGGGTAAGGGTAAGCTTAAGGGTAAAAGCAAGGGTAAGGGTAAGAGTAAGGGTAAGGGTAAGGGTAAGGGTAAGGGTAAGGGTAAGGGTAAGGGTAAGGGTAAGGGTGAGCTTAAGGGTAAAAGCAAGGGTAAGGGTAAGGGTAAGGGTAAGGGTAAGGGTAAGGGTAAGGGTAAGGGTAGGGGTAAGAGTAAGGGTAAGGGTAAGCTTAAGGGTAAAAGCAAGGGTAAGGGTAAGGGTAAGGGTAAGGGTAAGGGTAAGGGTAAGCTTAAGGGTAAAAGCAAGGGTAAGGGTAAGGGTAAGGGTAAGGGTAAGGGTAAGGGTAATGGTAAGGGTAAAGGTAAGGGTAAGCCTAAGGGTAAAAGCAAGGGTAAGGGTAAGGGTAAGGGTAAGGGTAAGGGTAAGGGTAAGGGTAAGGGTAAGGGTAAGGGTAAGGGTAAGGGTAAGGGTAAGGGTAAGCTTAAGGGTAAAAGCAAGGGTAAGGGTAAGGGTAAGGGTAAGGGTAAGGGTAAGGGTAAGCGTAAGCTTAAGGGTAAGGGTAAGGGTAAGGGTAAGGGTAAGCTTAAGGGTAAAAGCAAGGGTAAGGGTAAGGGTAAGGGTAAGGGTAAGGGTAAGCTTAAGGGTAAAAGCAAGGGTAAGGGTAAGGGTAAGGGTAAGGGTAAGGGTAAGTGTAAGGGAAAGCTTAAGGGTAAGGGTAAGGTTAAGGGTAAGCTTAATGGTAAAAGCAAGGGTAAGGGTAAGAGTAAGGGTAAGGTTAAGGGTAAGGGTAAGGGTAAGGGTAAGGGTGAGCTTAAGGGTAAAAGCAAGGGTAAGGGTAAGGGTAAGGGTAAGGGTAAGGGTAAGGGTAAGGGTAAGGGTAAGGGTAAGTGTAAGGGTAAGCTTAAGGGTAAAAGCAAGGGTAAGGGTAAGGGTAAGGGTAAGGGTAAGAGTAAGGGTAAGGGTAAGGGTAAGGGTAAGCTTAAGGGTAAAAGCAAGGGTAAGGGTAAGGGTAAGGGTAAGGGTAAGCCTAAGGGTAAAAGCAAGGGTAAGGGTAAGGGTAAGGGTAAGGGTAAGGGTAAGCTTAAGGGTAAAAGCAAGGGTAAGGGTAAGGGTAAGGGTAAGGGCAAGGGTAAGGGTAAGCTTAAGGGTAAAAGCAAGGGTGAGGGTAAGGGTAAGGGTAAGGGTAAGGGTAAGGGTAAGGGTAAGGGTAAGGGTAAGGGTAAGGGTAAGGGTAAGGGTAAGCTTAAGGGTAAAAGCAAGGGTAAGGGTAAGGGTAAGGGTAAGGGTAAGGGTAAGGGTAAGGGTAAGGGTAAGCCTAAGGGTAAAAGCAAGGGTAAGGGTAAGGGTAAGGGTAAGGGTAAGCTTAAGGGTAAAAGCAAGGGTAAGGGTAAGGGTAAGGGTAAGGGTAAGGGTAAGGGTAAGCTTAAGGGTAAAAGCAAGGGTGAGGGTAAGGGTAAGGGTAAGGGTAAGGGTAAGGGTAAGGGTAAGGGTAAGGGTAAGGGTAAGGGTAAGGGTAAGCTTAAGGGTAAAAGCAAGGGTAAGGGTAAGGGTAAGGGCAAGGGTAAGGGTAAGGGTAAGGGTAAGGGTAAGGGTAAGGGTAAGGGTAAGCTTAAGGGTAAAAGCAAGGGTAAGGGTAAGGGTAAGGGTAAGGGTAAGCCTAAGGGTAAAAGCAAGGGTAAGGGTAAGGGTATGGGTAAGGGTAAGGGTAAGCTTAAGGGTAAAAGCAAGGGTAAGGGTAAGGGTAAGGGTAAGGGTAAGGGTAAGGGTAAGGGTAAGCTTAAGGGTAAAAGCAAGGGTAAGGGTAAGGGTAAGGGTAAGGGTAAGGGTAAGGGTAAGCGTAAAGGTAAGGGTAAGCCTAAGGGTAAAAGCAAGGGTAAGGGTAAGGGTAAGGGTAAGGGTAAGGGTAAGGGTAAGGGTAAGCTTAAGGGTAAAAGCAAGGGTAAGGGTAAGGGTAAGGGTAAGGGTAAGGGTAAGGGTAAGGGTAAGGGTAAGGGTAAGGGTAAGCTTAAGGGTAAGGGTAAGGGTAAGGTTAAGGGTAAGCTTAAGGGTAAAAGCAAGGGTAAGGGTAAGGGTAAGGGTAAGCTTAAGGGTAAAAGCAAGGGTAAGGGTAAGGGTAAGGGTAAGGGTAAGGGTAAGGGTAAGGGTAAGGGTAAGGGTAAGGGTAAGGGTAAGGGTAAGGGTAAGCTTAAGGGTAAGGGTAAGGGTAAGGGTAAGGGTAAGGGTAAGCTTAAGGGTAAAAGCAAGGGTAAGGGTAAGGGTAAGGGTAAGCTTAAGGGTAAGGGTAAGGGTAAGGGTAAGGGTAAGCTTAAGGGTAAAAGCAAGGGTAAGGTTAAGGGTAAGGGTAAGGGTAAGAGTAAGGGTAAGGGTAAGGGTAAGCTTAAGGGTAAGGGTAAGGGTAAGCTTAAGGGTAAAAGCAAGGGTAAGGGTAAGGGTAAGGGTAAGGGTAAGGGTAAGGGTAAGGGTAAGGGTAAAGGTAAGGGTAAGGGTAAGGGTAAGGGTAAGGGTAAGCTTAAGGGTAAGGGTAAGGGTAAGGGTGAGCTTAAGGGTAAAAGCAAGGGTAAGGGTAAGGGTAAGGGTAAGGGTAAGGGTAAGCTTAAGGGTAAAAGCAAGGGTAAGGGTAAGGGTAAGGGTAAGGGTAAGGGTAAGGGTAAGGGTAAGGGTAAGCTTAAGGGTAAGGGTAAGGGTAAGGGTAAGCTTAAGGGTAAAAGCAAGGGTAAGGGTAAGGGTAAGGGTAAGGGTAAGGGTAAAGGTAAGGGTAAGCCTAAGGGTAAAAGCAAGGGTAAGGGTAAGGGTAAGGGTAAGGGTAAGGGTAAGGGTAAGGGTAAGGGTAAGCTTAAGGGTAAAAGCAAGGGTAAGGGTAAGGGTAAGGGTAAGGGTAAGGGTAAGGGTAAGGGTAAGGGTAAGGGTGAGCTTAAGGGTAAAAGCAAGGGTAAGGGTAAGGGTAAGGGTAAGGGTAAGGGTAAGGGTAAGGGTAAGGGTAAGGGTAAGGGTAAGGGTAAGGGTAAGCTTAAGGGTAAAAGCAAGGGTAAGTGTAAGGGTAAGGGTAAGGGTAAGGGTTAGGGTAAGGGTAAAGGTAAGGGTAAGCCTAAGGGTAAAAGCAAGGGTAAGGGTAAGGGTAAGGGTAAGGGTAAGGGTAAGGGTAAGGGTAAGGGTAAGGGTAAGGGTAAGGGTAAGAGTAAGGGTAAGGGTAAGGGTAAGCTTAAGGGTAAAAGCAAGGGTAAGGGTAAGGGTAAGGGAAAGGGTAAGGGTAAGGGTAAGCCTAAGGGTAAAAGCAAGGGTAAGGGTAAGGTTAAGGGTAAGGGTAAGGGTAAGCTTAAGGGTAAAAGCAAGGGTAAGGGTGAGGGTAAGGGTAAGGGTAAGGGTAAGCTTAAGGGTAAAAGCAAGGGTAAGGGTAAGGGTGAGGGTAAGGGTAAGGGTAAGGGTAAGGGTAAGGGTAAAGGTAAGGGTAAGCCTAAGAGTAAAAGCAAGGGTAAGGGTAAGGGTAAGGGTAAGGGTAAGGGTAAGGGTAAGGGTAAGGGTAAGGGTAAGGGTAAGCTTAAGGGTAAAAGCAAGGGTAAGGATAAGGGTAAGGGTAAGGGTAAGGGTAAGGGTAAGGGTAAGGGTAAGGGTAAGGGTAAGCTTAAGGGTAAAAGCAAGGGTAAGGGTAAGGGTAAGGGTAAGGGTAAGGGTAAGGGTAAGGGTAAGGGTAAGGGTAAGGGTAAGGGTAAGGGTAAGGGTAAGGGTAAGGGTAAGGGTAAGCTTAAGGGTAAAAGCAAGGGTAAGGGTTAGGGTAAGGGTAAGAGTAAGGGTAAGGGTAAGGGTAAGCTTAAGGGTAAAAGCAAGGGTAAGGGTAAGGGTAAGGGTAAGGGTGAGGGTAAGGGTAAGGTAAAGGTAAGGGTAAGCCTAAGGGTAAAAGCAAGGGTAAGGGTAAGGGTAAGGGTAAGGGTAAGGGTAAGGGTAAGGGTAAGGGTAAGGGTAAGGGTAAGGGTAAGGGTAAGGGTAAGGGGTAAGCTTAAGGGTATAAGCAAGTGTAAGGGTAAGGGTAAGGGTGAGGGTAAGGGTAAGGGTAAGGGTAAGGGTGAGCTTAAGGGTAAAAGCAAGGGTAAGGGTAAGGGTAAGGGTAAGGGTAAGGGTAAGGGTAAGCTTAAGGGTAAAAGCAAGGGTAAGGGTAAGGGTAAGGGTAAGGGTAAGGGTAAGGGTAAGGGTAAGGGTAAGGGTAAGGGTAAGAGTAAGGGTGAGGGTAAGGGTAAGGGTAAGGGTAAATGTAAGGTTAAGCCTAAGGGTAAAAGCAAGGGTAAGGGTAAGGGTAAGGGTAAGGGTAAGGGTAAGGGTAAGGGTAAGGGTAAGGGTAAGGGTAAGGGTAAGGGTAAGGGTAAGGGTAAGCTTAAGGGTAAAAGCAAGGGTAAGGGTAAGGGTAAGGGTAAGGGTAAGCCTAAGGGTAAAAGCAAGGGTAAGGGTAAGGTAAGGGTAAGGGTAAGGGTAAGCTTAAGGGTAAAAGCAAGGGTAAGGGTAAGGGTAAGGGTAAGGGTAAGGTAAGGGTAAGGGTAAGGGTAAGGGTAAGCTTAAGGGTAAAAGCAAGGGTAAGGGTAAGGGTAAGGGTAAGGGTAAGGGTAAGGGTAAGGGTAAGGGTAAGGGTAAGGGTAAGGGTAAGGGTAAGGGTAAGGGTAAGGGTAAAGGTAAGGGTAAGCCTAAGGGTCAAAGCAAGGGTAAGGGTAAGGGTAAGGTTAAGGGTAAGGGTAAGAGTAAGGGTAAGGGTAAGGGTAAGCTTAAGGGTAAAAGCAAGGGTAAGGGTAAGGGTAAGGGTAAGGGTAAGGGTAAGGGTAAGGGTAAGGGTAAGGGTAAGGGTAAGGGTAAGGGTAAGCTTAAGGGTAAGGGTAAGGGTAAGGGTAAGGGTAAGCCTAAGGGTGAAAGCAAGGGTAAGTGTAAGGGTAAGGGTAAGGGTAAGGGTAAGCTTAAGGGTAAAAGCAAGGGTAAGGGTAAGGGTAAGGGTAAGGGTAAGGGTAAGGTAAGGGTAAGGGTAAGGGTAAGGGTAAGGGTAAGCTTAAGGGTAAAAGCAAGGGTAAGGGTAAGGGTAAGGGTAAGGGTAAGGGTAAGGGTAAGGCTAAAGGTAAGGGTAAGCCTAAGGGTAAAAGCAAGGGTAAGGGTAAGGGTAAGGGTAAGAGTAAGAGTAAGGGTAAGGGTAAGGGTAAGGGTAAGGGTAAAGGTAAGGGTAAGGGTAAGCTTAAGGGTAAAAGCAAGGGTAAGGGTAAGGGTAAGGGTAAGGGTAAGAGTAAGGGTAAGGGTAAGGGTAAGCTTAAGGGTAAAAGCAAGGGTAAGGGTAAGGGTAAGGGTAAGGGTGAGGGTAAGGGTAAGGGTAAGGGTAAGGGTAAGGGTAAGGGTAAGGGTAAGGGTAAGGGTAAGGGTAAGGGTAAGGGTAAGGGTAAGGGTAAGGGTAAGGGTAAGGGTAAGGGTAAGCTTAAGGGTAAAAGCAAGGGTAAGGGTAAGGGTAAGGGTAAGGGTAAGGGTAAGGGTAAGGGTAAGGGTAAGGGTAAGCTTAAGGGTAAAAGCAAGGGTAAGGGTAAGGGTAAGGGTAAGGGGTAAGGGTAAGCTTAAGGGTAAAAGCAAGGGTAAGGGTAAGGGTAAGGGTAAGGGTAAGGGTAAGGGTAAGGGTAAGCTTAAGGGTAAAAGCAAGGGTAAGGGTAAGGGTAAGGGTAAGGGTAAGGGTAAGGGTAAGGGTAAGCTTAAGGGTAAAAGCAAGGGTAAGGGTAAGGGTAAGGGTAAGGGTAAGGGTAAGGGTAAGGCTAAAGGTAAGGGTAAGCCTAAGGGTAAAAGCAAGGGTAAGGGTAAGGGTAAGGGTAAGAGTAAGAGTAAGGGTAAGGGTAAGGGTAAGGGTAAGGGTAAAGGTAAGGGTAAGGGTAAGCTTAAGGGTAAAAGCAAGGGTAAGGGTAAGGGTAAGGGTAAGGGTAAGGGTAAGGGTAAGGGTAAGGGTAATGGTAAGGGTAAAGGTAAGGGTAAGCCTAAGGGTAAAAGCAAGGGTAAGGGTAAGGGTAAGGGTAAGGGTAAGGGTAAGGTTAAGGGTAAGGGTTAGGGTAAGGGTAAGGGTAAGGGTAAGGGTAAGCTTAAGGGTAAAAGCAAGGGTAAGGGTAAGGGTAAGGGTAAGGGTAAGGGTAAGGGTAAGCTTAAGGGTAAGGGTAAGGGTAAGGGTAAGCTTAAGGGTAAAAGCAAGGGTAAGGGTAAGGGTAAGGGTAAGGGTAAGGGTAAGCTTAAGGGTAAAAGCAAGGGTAAGGGTAAGGGTAAGGGTAAGGGTAAGGGTAAGGGTAAGGGTAAGCTTAAGGGTAAGGGTAAGGGTAAGAGTAAGGGTAAGCTTAAGGGTAAAAGCAAGGGTAAGGGTCAGGGTAAGGGTTAGTGTAAGGGTAAGGGTAAGGGTAAGGGTAAGGGTGAGCTTAAGGGTAAAAGCAAGGGTAAGGGTAAGGTTAAGGGTAAGGGTAAGGGTAAGGGTAAGGGTAAGGGTAAGGTTAGCTTAAGGGTAAAAGCAAGGGTAAGGGTAAGGGTAAGGGTAAGGGTAAGGGTAAGGGTAAGGGTAAGGGTAAGGGTAAGGGTAAAGGTAAGGGTAAGCCTAAGGGTAAAAGCAAGGGTAAGGGTAAGGGTAAGGGTAAGGGTAAGAGTAAGGGTAAGGGTAAGGGTAAGCTTAAGGGTAAAAGCAGGGGTAAGGGTAAGGGTAAGGGTAAGGGTAAGCTTAAGGGTAAAAGCAAGGGTAAGGGTAAGGGTAAGGGTAAGGGTAAGGGTAAGCTTAAGGGTAAAAGCAAGGGTAAGGGTAAGGGTAAGGGTAAGGGTAAGCTTAAGGGTAAAAGCTAGGGAGAGGGTAAGGGTAAGGGTAAGGGTAAGGGTAAGGGTAAGGGTAAGGGTAAGGGTAAGGGTAAGTTTAAGGGTAAAAGCAAGGGTAAGGGTAAGGGTAAGGGTAAGGGTAAGGGTAGGGTAAGCTTAAGGGTAAAAGCAAGGGTAAGGGTAAGGGCAAGGGTAAGGGTAAGGGTAAGGGTGAGGGTAAGGGTAAGCTTAAGGGTAAAAGCAAGGGTAAGGGTAAGGGTAAGGGTAAGGGTAAGGGTAAGGGTAAGGGTAAGGGTAAGGGTAAGGGTAAGGGTAAGGTTATGCTTAAGGGTAAGGGTAAGGGTAAGGGTAAGGTAAGCTTAAGGGTAAAAGCAAGGGTAAGGGTAAGGGTAAGGGTAAGGGTAAGGTAAGGGTAAAGGTAAGGGTAAGCCTAAGGGTAAAAGCAAGGATAAGGGTAAGGGTAAGTGTAAGGGTAAGGGGAAGGGTAAGGGTAAGGGTAAGGGTAAGGTAAGCTTAAGGGTAAAAGCAAGGGTAAGGGTAAGGGTAAGCTTAAGGGTAAGGGTAAGGGTAAGGGTAAGCTTAAGGGTAAAAGCAAGGGTAAGGGTAAGGGTAAGGGTAAGGGTAAGGGTAAGGGTAGGGTAAGGGTAAAGGTAAGGGTAAGCCTAAGGGTAAAAGCAAGGATAAGGGTAAGGGTAAGTGTAAGGGTAAGGGGAAGGGTAAGGGTAAGGGTAAGGGTAAGGGTAAGCTCAAGGGTAAAAGCAAGGGTAAGGGTAAGGGTAAGCTTAAGGGTAAGGGTAAGGGTAAGGGTAAGCTTAAGGGTAAAAGCAAGGGTAAGGGTAAGGGTAAGGGTAAGGGTAAGGGTAAGGGTAAGGGTAAGGGTAAAGGTAAGGGTAAGCCTAAGGGTAAAAGCAAGGATAAGGGTAAGGGTAAGTGTAAGGGTAAGGGTAAGGGTAAGGGTAAGGGTAAGGGTAAGGGTACCCTTACCCTTACCCTTACCCTTACTCTTACCCTTACCCTTACCCTAACCCTTACCCTCACCCTTACCCTTACCCTTACCCTTGCTTTTACCCTTAAGCTTACCCTTACCCTTACCCTCACCCTTACCCTTACCCTTGCTTTTACCCTTAAGCTTACCCTTACCCTTACCCTTACCCTTACCCTTACCCTTGCTTTTACCCTCAGGCTTACCCTTACCCTTACCCTTACCCTTACCCTTGCTTTTACACTTAAGCTTACCCTTACCCTTACCCTTACCCTTACCCTTGATTTTACCCTTAGGCTTACCCTTACCTTTACCATTACCCTTACCCTTACCCTTACCCTTACCCTTACCCTTACCCTTACCCTTACCCTTACCCTTACCCTTACCCTTACCCTTACCCTTACCCTTACCCTTACCCTTACCCTTGCTTTAACCCTTAAGCTTACCCTTACCCTTACCCTTACCCTTACCCTTACCCTTACCCTTACCCTTACCCTTACCCTTACCCTTACCCTTACCCTTACCCTTACCCTTACCCTTACCCTTGCTTTTACCCTTAAGCTTACCCTTACCCTAACCCTTACCCTTACCCTTACCCTTACCCTTACCCTTATCCTTACCCTTGCTTTTACCCTTAAGCTTACCCTTACCCTTTCCCTTACCCTTACCCTTACCCTTACCCTTACCCTTACCCTTGCCCTTGCTTTTACTCTTAGGCTTACCCTTACCTTTACCCTTACCCTTACCCTTACCCTTACCTCACCCTTACCCTTACCCTTGCTTTTACCCTTAAGCTTACCCTTACCCTTACCCTTACCCTTACCCTTACCCTTACCCTTGCTTTTACCCTTAAGCTTACCCTTACCCTTACCCTTAACCTTACCCTTACCCTTGCTTTTACCCTAAGGCTTACCCTTACCCTTACCCTTACCCTTACCCTTGCTTTTACCCTTAAGCTTACCCTTACCCTTACCCTTACTCTAACCCTTACCCTTACCCTTACCCTTACCCTTACCCTTACCCTTACCCTTACCCTTACCCTTACCCTT
>CAUEHS010000902.1:0-23123 GCA_958510865.1 Myrrha octodecimguttata | reverse complement strand
TACACTTATTCTTACTCTTACCCTTACCCTTACCCTTGATTTTACCCTTAAGCCTACCCTCACCCTTACCCTTGCTTTTACCCTTAAGCTTACCCTTACCCTTACCCTTACCCTTACCCTTACCCTCACCCTTACCCTTACCCTTACCCTTACCCTTACCCTTACCCTTGCCCTTACCCTTACCCTTACCCTTACCCTTACCCTCACCCTTACCCTTACCCTTACCCTTACCCTTACCCTTACCCTTACCCTTACCCTTACCCTTACCCTTACCCTTACCCTTACCCTTACCCATACCCTTACCCTTACCCTTACCCTTACCCTTACCCTTACCCTTACCCTTACCCTTACCCTTACCCTTACCCTTACCCTTACCCTTACCCTTACCCTTACCCTTATTCTTACTCTCACCCTTTTACCCTTACCCTTACCCTTACCCTTACCCTTACCCTTACCCTTACCTTTACCCTTACCCTTACCCTTACCCTTACCTTTACCCTTACCCTTACCCTTACCCTTACCCTTACCCTTACCCTTACCCTTACCCTAACCCTTACCCTTACCCTTACCCTTACCCTTACCCTTACCCTTACCCTAACACTTAACCTTACACTTATTCTTACTCTTACCCTTACCCTTACCCTTGATTTTACCCTTAAGCCTACCCTCACCCTTACCCTTGCTTTTACCCTTAAGCTTACCCTTACCCTTACCCTTACCCTTACCCTTACCCTCACCCTTACCCTTACCCTTACCCTTACCCTTACCCTTACCCTTGCCCTTACCCTTACCCTTACCCTTACCCTTACCCTCACCCTTACCCTTACCCTTACCCTTACCCTTACCCTTACCCTTACCCTTACCCTTACCCTTACCCTTACCCTTACCCTTACCCTTACCCATACCCTTACCCTTACCCTTACCCTTACCCTTACCCTTACCCTTACCCTTACCCTTACCCTTACCCTTACCCTTACCCTTACCCTTACCCTTACCCTTACCCTTACCCTTATTCTTACTCTCACCCTTTTACCCTTACCCTTACCCTTACCCTTACCCTTACCCTTACCCTTACCCTTACCCTTACCCTTACCCTTACCCTTACCCTTACCCTTACCCTTACCCCTACCCTTACCCTTACCCTTACCCTTACCCTTACCCTTACCCTTACCCTCACCCTTACCCTTACCCTTACCCTTACCCTTACCCTTACCCTTACCCTTACCCTTACCCTTACCCTTACCCTTACCCTCACCCTTACCCTTACCCTTACCCTAACCCTTACCCTTACCCTTACCCTTATTCTTACCCTTACCCTTACCCTTACCCTTACCCTTACCCTTACCCTTGCTTTTACACTTAAGCTTACCCTTACCCTTACCCTTACCCTTACCCTTACCCTTACCCTTACCCTTACCCTTACCCTTACCCTTACCCTTACCCTTACCCTTACCCTTACCCTTACCCTTACCCTTACCCTTACCCTTACCTTTACCCTTACCCTTACCCTTACCCTTACCCTTACCCTTACCCTTACCCTAACCCTTACCCTTACCCTTACCCTTACCCTTACCCTTACCCTTACCCTTACCCTTACCCTAACACTTAACCTTACACTTATTCTTACTCTTACCCTTACCCTTACCCTTGCTTTTACCCTTAAGCCTACCCTCACCCTTACCCTTGCTTTTACCCTTAAGCTTACCCTTACCCTTACCCTTACCCTTACCCTTACCCTCACCCTTACCCTTACCCTTACCCTTACCCTTACCCTTACCCTTGCCCTTACCCTTACCCTTACCCTTACCCTTACCCTCACCCTTAGCCTTACCCTTACCCTTACCCTTACCCTTACCCTTACCCTTACCCTTACCCTTACCCTTACCCTTACCCTTACCCATACCCTTACCCTTACCCTTACCCTTACCCTTACCCTTACCCTTACCCTTACCCTTTCCCTTACCCTTACCCTTACCCTTACCCTTACCCTTATTCTTACTCTCACCCTTTTACCCTTACCCTTACCCTTACCCTTACCCTTACCCTTACCCTTACCCTTACCCTTGCTTTTACCCTTAAGCTTACCCTTACCCTTACCCTTACCCTTGCTTTTACCCTTAAGCTTACCCTTACCCTTACCCTTACCCTCACCCTTACCCTTACCCTTACCCTTACCCTTACCCTTACCCTTTCCCTTACCCTTACCCTTACCCTTACCGTTACCCTTACCCTTACCTTTACCCTTACCCTTACCCTTACCCTTGCTTTTACCCTTAGGCTTACCCTTACCTTTACCCTTACCCTTACCCTTACCCTTACCCTTACCCTTGCTTTTACCCTTAAGCTTACCCTTACCCTTACCCTTACCCTCACCCTTACCCTTACCCTTACCCTTACCCTTACCCTTACCCTTACCCTTACCCTTACCCTTACCCTTACCCTTACCCTTACCCTTACCCTTACCCTTACCCTTACACTTACCCTTACCCTTACCCTTACCCTTACCCTTACCCTTACCCTTACCCTTACCCTTACCCTTACCCTTACCCTTACCCTTACCCTTACCCTTACCCTTACCCTTACCCTCACCCTTACCCTTACCCTTACCCTTACCCTTACCCTTACCCTTACCCTTACCCTTACCCTTACCCTTACCCTTACCCTTACCCTTACTCTTACCCTTACCCTTACCCTTACCCTTACCCTTACCCTTACCCTTACCCTTACCCTTACCCTTACCCTTACCCTTACCCTTACCCTTACCCTTGCTTTTACCCTTAGGCTTACCCTTACCCTTACCCTTACCCTTACCCTTACCCTTACCCTTACCCTTACCCTTACCCTTACCCTTACCCTTACCCTTACCCTTACCCTTACCCTTACCCTTACCCTTACCCTTACCCTTACCCTTACCCTTACCCTTACCCTTACCCTTACCCTTACCTTTACCCTTACCCTTACCCTTACCCTTACCCTTACCCTTACCCTTACCCTTACTCTAACCCTTACCCTTACCCTTACCCTTACCCTTACCCTTACCCTTACCCTTACCCTTACCCTTAACCTTACCCTTATTCTTACTCTTACCCTTACCCTTACCCTTACCCTTACCCTTGCTTTTACCCTTAAGCCTACCCTTACCCTTACCCTTGCTTTTACCCTTAAGCTTACCCTTACCCTTACCCTTACCCTTACCCTTACCCTTACCCTTACCCTTACCCTTACCCTTACCCTTACCCTTACCCTTACCCTTACCCTTACCCTTACCCTTACCTTTACCCTTACCCTGACCCTTGCCCTTACCCTTACCCTTACCCTCTTACCCTTACCCTTACCCTTACCCTTACCCTTACCCTTACCCTTACCCTTACCCTTACCCTTACCCTTACCCTTACCCTTACCCTTACCCTTACCCTTACCCTTACCCTTACCCTTACCCTTACCCTTACCCTTACCCTTACCCTTACCCTTACCCTTACCCTTACCCTTACCCTTACCCTTACCCTTACCCTTACCCTTACCCTTACCCTTACCCTTACCCTTACCCTTACCCTTACCCTTACCCTTATTCTTACTCTCACCCTTTTACCCTTACCCTTACCCTTACCCTTACCCTTACCCTTACCCTTACCCTTACCCTTACCCTTACCCTTACCTTTACCCTTACCCTTACCCTTACCCTTACCCTTACCCTTACCCTTACCCTTACCCTTACCCTTACCCTTACCCTTACCCTTACCCTTACCTTTACCCTTACCCTTACCCTTAACCTTACCCTTACCCTTACCCTTACCCTTACCCTTACCCTTATTCTTACCCTTACCCTTACCCTTACCCTTACCCTTGCTTTTACCCTTAAGCTTACCCTTACCCTTACCCTTACCCTTATTCTTACCCTTACCCTTACCCTTACCCTTACCCTTACCCTTACCCTTACCCTTACCCTTACCCTTATTCTTACTCTTACCCTTACCCTTACCCTTGCTTTTACCCTTAGGCTTACCCTTACCTTTACCCTTACCCTTACCCTTACCCTTACCCTTACCCTTGCTTTTACCCTTAAGCTTACCCTCACCCTTACCCTTACCCTTATTCTTACCCTTACCCTTATTCTTACCCTTACCCTTACCCTTACCCTTACCCTTACCCTTACCCTTACCCTTACCCTTACCCTTACCCTTATTCTTACTCTTACCCTTACATTTACCCTTGCTTTTACCCTTAAGCTTACCCTTGCCCTTACCCTTACCCTTACCCTTGCCCTTACCCTTACCCTTACCTTTACCCTTACCCTTACCCTCACCCTTACCCTTGCTTTTACCCTTAGGTTTAAGGGTAAAAGCAAGGGTAAGGGTAAGGGTAAGGGTAAGGGCAAGGGTAAGGGTAAGGGTAAGGGTAAGGGTAAGGGTAAGGGTAAGGGTAAGGGTAAGGGTAAGGGTAAGGGTAAGGGTAAGAATAAGGGTAAGGGTAAGGGTAAGGGTAAGCTTAAGGGTAATGGTAAGGGTAAGGGTAAGGGTAAGGGTAAGGGTAAGGCTAAGGGTAAGGGTAAGGGTAAGGGTTAGGGTAAGGGTAAGGGTAAGGGTAGGGGTAAGGGTAAGGGTAAGGGTAAGGGTAAGGGTAAAGGTAAGGGTAAGCCTAAGGGTAAAAGCAAGGGTAAGGGTAAGGGTAAGGGTAAGGGTAAGGGTAAGGGTAAAGGTAAGGGTAAGCCTAAGGGTAAAAGCAAGGGTAAGGGTAAGGGTAAGGGTAAGGGTAAGGGTAAGGGTAAGGGTAAGGGTAAGGGTAAGGGTAAGGGTAAGGGTAAGGGTAAGGGTAAGGGTAAGGGTAAGCTTAAGGGTAAAAGCAAGGGTAAGGGTAAGAGTAAGGGTAAGGGTAAGGGTAAGGGTAAGGGTAAGGGTAAGGGTAAGAATAAGGGTAAGGGTAAGGGTAAGGGTAAGGGTAAGGGTAAGGGTAAGGGTAAGGGTAGGGATAAGGGTAAGGGTAAGAATAAGGGTAAGGGTAAGGGTAAGGGTAAGGGTAAGGGTAAGGGTAAGGGTAAGGGTAAGGGTAAGGGTAAGGGTAAGGGTAAGGGTAAGGGTAAGGGTAAGGGTAAGGGTAAGGGTAAGGGTAAGGGTAAGGGTAAGGGTAAGAGTAAGGTTAAGGGTAAGCCTAAGGGTAAAAGCAAGGGTAAGGGTAAGGGTAAGGGTAAGGGTAAGGGTAAGGGTAAGAGTAAGGGCAAGGGTAAGCTTAAGGGTAAAAGCTTGGGTAAGGGTAAGGGTAAGGGTAAGGGTAAGGGTAAGGGTAAGGGTAAGGGTAAGGGTAAGGGTAAGGGTAAGGGTAAGGGTAAGCTTAAGGGTTAACCCTTACCCTTACCCTTACCCTTACCCTTACCCTTACCCTTACCCTTGCTTTTACCCTTAAGCTTACCCTTACCCTTACCCATACCCTTACCCTCACCCTTACCCTTACCCTTACCCTTGCTTTTACCCTTAAGCTTACCCTTACCCTTACCCTTACCCTTACCCTTACCCTTACCCTTACCCTTACCCTTACCCTTACCCTTACCCTTACCCTTACCCTTACCCTTACCCTTACCCTTGCTTTTACCCTTAAGCTTACCCTTACACTTACCCTTACCCTTACCCTTACCCTTACCCTTACCCTTACCCTTACCCTTACCCTTACCCTTACCCTTACCCTTACCCTTACCCTTACCCTTACCCTTGCTTTTACCCTTAGGCTTAAGGGTAAAAGCAAGGGTAAGGGTAAGGGTAAGGGTAAGGGTAAGGGTAAGGGTAAGGGTAAGGGTAAGGGTAAGGGTAAGGGTAAGGGTAAGGGTAAGGGTAAGGGTAAGGGTAAGGGTAAGGGTAAGGGTAAGGGTAAGGGTAAGGGTAAGGGTAAGGGTAAGGGTAAGCTTAAGGGTAATGGTAAGGGTAAGGATAAGGGTAAGGGTAAGGGTAAGGGTAAGGGTAAGGGTAAGGGTAAGGGTAAGGGTAAGGGTAAGGGTAAGGGTTAGGGTAGGGGTAAGTGTAAGGGTAAGGGTAAGGGTAAGGGTAAGGGTAAGGGTAAAGGTAAGGGTAAGCCTAAGGGTAAAAGCAAGGGTAAGGGTAAGGGTAAGGGTAAGGGTAAGGGTAAGGGTAAGGGTAAGGGTAAGGGTAAGGGTAAGGGTAAAGGTAAGGGTAAGCCTAAGGGTAAAAGCAAGGGTAAGGGTAAGGGTAAGGGTAAGGGTAAGGGTAAGGGTAAGGGTAAGGGTAAGGGTAAGGGTAAGGGTAAGGGTAAGGGTAAGGGTAAGGGTAAGGGTAAGGGTAAGGGTAAGGGTAAGGGTAAGGGTAAGGGTAAGGGTAAGGGTAAGGGTAAGGGTAAGGGTAAGGGTAAGGGTAAGGGTAAGGGTAAGGGTAAGGGTAAGGGTAAGGGTAAGGGTAAGGGTAACGGTGAGGGTAAGGGTAAGCTTAAGGGTAAAAGCAAGGGTAAGGGTAAGAGTAAGGGTAAGGGTAAGGGTAAGGGTAAGGGTAAGGGTAAGGGTAAGGGTAAGAATAAGGGTAAGGGTAAGGGTAAGGGTAAGGGTAAGGGTAAGGGTAAGGGTAAGGGTAAGGGTAAGGGTAAGGGTAAGGGTAAGGGTAAGAATAAGGGTAAGGGTAAGGGTAAGGGTAAGGGTAAGGGTAAGAGTAAGGGTAAGGGTAAGGGTAAGGGTAAGGGTAAGGGTAAGGGTAAGGGTAAGGGTAAGGGTAAGAGTAAGAGTAAGGGTAAGGGTAAGGGTAAGCTTAAGGGTAAGGGTAAGGGTAAGCTTAAGGGTAAAAGCAAGGGTAAGGGTAAGGGTAAGGGTAAGGGTAAGGGTAAGGGAAAGCTTAAGGGTAAAAGCAAGGGTAAGGGTAAGGGTAAGGGTAAGGGTAAGGGTAAGGGTAAGGGTAAGGGTAAGGGTAAGGGTAAGGGTAAGCTTAAGGGTAAGGGTAAGGGTAAGGGTAAGGGTAAGCTTAAGGGTAAAAGCAAGGGTTAGGGTGAGGGTAAGGGTAAGGGTAAGGGTAAGGGTAAGGGTAAGGGTAAGGGTAAGGGTAAGGGTAAGCTTAAGGGTAAAAGCAAGGGTAAGGGTAAGGGTAAGGGTAAGGGTAAGGGTAAGGGTAAGGGTAAGCTTAAGGGTAAAAGCAAGGGTAAGGGTAAGGGTAAGGGTAAGGGTAAGGGTAAGGGTAAGGGTAAGGGTAAGGGTAAGGGTAAAGGTAAGGATAAGCCTAAGGGTAAAAGCAAGGGTAAGGGTAAGGGTAAGGGTAAGGGTAAGGTTAAGGTTAAGGGTAAGGGTAAGGGTAAGGGTAAGGGTAAGCTTAAGGGTAAAAGCAAGGGTAAGGGTAAGGGTAAGGGTAAGGGTAAGGGTAAGGGTAAGGGTAAGGGTAAGCTTAAGGGTAAGGGTAAGGCCAAGGGTAAGCTTAAGGGTAAAAGCAAGGGTAAGGGTAAGGGTAAGGGTAAGGGTAAGGGTAAGGGTAAGGGTAAGGGTAAGGGTAAGGGTAAGGGTAAGGGTAAGCTTAAGGGTAAGGGTAAGGGTAAGGGTAAGGGTAAGCTTAAGGGTAAAAGCAAGGGATAGGGTAAGGGTAAGGGTAAGGGTAAGGGTAAGGGTAAGGGTAAGGGTAAGGGTAAGCTTAAGGGTAAAAGCAAGGGTAAGGGTGAGGGTAAGGGTAAGGGTAAGGGTAAGGGTAAGGGTAAGCTTAAGGGTAAAAGCAAGGACAAGGGTAAGGGTAAGGGTAAGGGTAAGGGTAAGGGTAAGGGTAAGGGTAAGGGTAAGTGTAAGGGTAAGCTTAAGGGTAAAAGCAAGGGTAAGGGTAAGGGTAAGGGTAAGGGTAAGCCTAAGGGTAAAAGCAAGGGTAAGGGTAAGGGTAAGGGTAAGGGTAAGGGTAAGCTTAAGGGTAAAAGCAACGGTAAGGGTAAGGGTAAGGGTAACGGTAAGGGTAAGGGTAAGGGTAAGCTTAAGGGTAAAAGCAAGGGTAAGGGTAAGGGTAAGGGTAAGGGTAAGGGTAAGGTTAAGCTTAAGGGTAAAAGCAAGGGTAGGGGTAAGGGTAAGGGTAAGGGTAAGGGTAAGGGTAAGGGTAAGGGTAAGGGTAAGGGTAAGGGTAAGGGTAAGCTTAAGGGTAAAAGCAAGGGTAAGGGTAAGGGTAAGGGTAAGGGTAAGGGTAAGGGTAAGAATAAGGGTAAGGGTTAGGGTAAGGGTAAGGGTAAGGGTAAGGGTAAGAGTAAGGGTAAGGGTAAGGGTAAGGGTAAGGGTAAGGGTAAGGGTAAGGGTAAGGGTAAGGGTAAGAGTAAGGGTAAGGGTAAGGGTAAGGGTAAGCTTAAGGATAAGGGTAAGGGTAAGGGTAAGCTTAAGGGTAAAAGCAAGGGTAAGGGTAAGGGTAAGGGTAAGGGTAAGGGTAAGGGTAAGCTTAAGGGTAAAAGCAAGGGTAAGGGTAAGGGTAAGGGTAAGGGTAAGGGTAAGGGTAAGGGTAAGGGTAAGGGTAAGGGTAAGGGTAAGGGTAAGCTTAAGGGTAAGGGTAAGGGTAAGGGTAAGGGTAAGCTTAAGGGTAAAAGCAAGCGTTAGGGTGAGGGTAAGGGTAAGGGTAAGGGTAAGGGTAAGGGTAAGGGTAAGGGTAAGGGTAAGGGTAAGCTTAAGGGTAAAAGCAAGGGTAAGGGTAAGGGTAAGGGTAAGGGTAAGGGTAAGCTTAAGGGTAAAAGCAAGGGTAAGGGTAAGGGTAAGGGTAAGGGTAAGGGTAAGGGTAAGGGTAAGGGTAAAGGTAAGGATAAGCCTAAGGGTAAAAGCAAGGGTAAGGGTAAGGGTAAGGGTAAGGTTAAGGGTAAGGGTAAGGGTAAGGGTAAGGGTAAGGGTAAGCTTAAGGGTAAAAGCAAGGGTAAGGGTAAGGGTAAGGGTAAGGGTAAGGGTAAGGGTAAGGGTAAGGGTAAGCTTAAGGGTAAGGGTAAGGCCAAGGGTAAGCTTAAGGGTAAAAGCAAGGGTAAGGGTAAGGGTAAGGGTAAGGGTAAGGGTAAGGGTAAGGTTAAGGGTAAGGGTAAGGGTAAGGGTAAGCTCGAGGGTAAGGGTAAGGGTAAGGGTAAGGGTAAGCTTAAGGGTAAAAGCAAGGGTTAGGGTAAGGGTAAGGGTAAGGGTAAGGGTAAGGGTATGGGTAAGGGTAAGGGTAAGGGTAAGGGTAAGGGTAAGGGTAAGCTTAAGGGTAAAAGCAAGGGTAAGGGTGAGGGTAAGGGTAAGGGTAAGGGTAAGGGTAAGGGTAAGCTTAAGGGTAAAAGCAAGGACAAGGGTAAGCGTAAGGGTAAGGGTAAGGGTAAGGGTAAGGGTAAGGGTAAGGGTAAGTGTAAGGGTAAGCTTAAGGGTAAAAGCAAGGGTAAGGGTAAGGGTAAGGGTAAGGGTAAGCCTAAGGGTAAAAGCAAGGGTAAGGGTAAGGGTAAGGGTAAGGGTAAGGGTAAGCTTAAGGGTAAAAGCAAGGGTAAGGGTAAGGGTAAGGGTAAGGGTAAGGGTAAGGGTAAGGGTAAGCTTAAGGGTAAAAGCAAGGGTAAGGGTAAGGGTAAGGGTAAGGGTAAGGGTAAGGTTAAGCTTAAGGGTAAAAGCAAGGGTAGGGGTAAGGGTAAGGGTAAGGGTAAGGGTAAGGGTAAGGGTAAGGGTAAGGGTAAGGGTAAGCTTAAGGGTAAAAGCAAGGGTAAGGGTTAGGGTAAGGGTAAGGGTAAGGGTAAGGGTAAGGGTAAGGGTAAGGGTAAGGGTAAGGGTAAGGGTAAGCTTAAGGGTAAAAGCAAGGGTAAGGGTAAGGGTAAGGGTAAGGGTAAGGGTAAGGGTAAGGATAAGGGTAAAGGTAAGGGTAAGCCTAAGGGTAAAAGCAAGGGTAAGGGTAAGGGTAAGGGTAAGGGTAAGGTTAAGGGTAAGGGTAAGGGTAAGGGTAAGGGTAAGGGTAAGCTTAAGGGTAAAAGCAAGGGTAAGGGTAAGGGTAAGGGTAAGGGTAAGGGTAAGCTTAAGGGTAAGGGTAAGGGTAAGGGTAAGCTTAAGGGTAAAAGCAAGGGTAGGGGTAAGGGTAAGGGTAAGGGTAAGGGTAAGGGTAAGCTTAAGGGTAAAAGCAAGGGTAAGGGTAAGGGTAAGGGTAAGGTTAAGGGTAAGGGTAAGGGTAAGGGTAAGGGTAAGCTTAAGGGTAAGGGTAAGGGTAAGGGTAAGCTTAAGGGTAAAAGCAAGGGTTAGGGTAAGGGTAAGGGTAAGGGTAAGGGTAAGGGTAAGGGTAAGGGTAAGGGTAAGGGTAAGGGTAAGCTTAAGGGTAAAAGCAAGGGTAAGGGTGAGGGTAAGGGTAAGGGTAAGGGTAAGGGTAAGCTTAAGGGTAAAAGCAAGGGTAAGGGTAAGGGTAAGGGTAAGGGTAAGCTTAAGGGTAAAAGCAAGGGTAAGGGTAAGGGTAAGGGTAAGGGTAAGGGTAAGGGTAAGGGTAAGGGTAAGGGTAAGGGTAAGGGTAAGGGTAAGGGTAAGGGTAAGGGTAAGCTTAAGGGTAAAAGCAAGGGTAAGGGTAAGGGTAAGGGTAAGGGTAAGCTTAAGGGTAAAAGCAAGGGAAGGGTAAGGGTAAGGGTAAGGGTAAGGGTAAGGGTAAGGGTAAGGGTAAGGGAAAGGGTAAGGGTAAGCTTAAGGGTAAAAGCAAGGGAAAGGGTATGGGTAAGGGTAAGGGTAAGGGTAAGAGTAAGGGTAAGCTTAAGGGTAAAAGCAAGGGTAAGGGTAAGGGTAAGGGTAAGGGTAAGGGTAAGGGTAAGGGTAAGGGTAAGGGTAAGGGTAAGGGTAAAGGTAAGGGTAAGCCTAAGGGTAAAAGCAAGGGTAAGGGTAAGGGTAAGGGTAAGGGTAAGGGTAAGGGTAAGGGTAAGGGTAAGGGTAAGGGTAAGGGTAAGGGTAAGGGTAAGGGTAAGAGTAAGGGTAAGCTTAAGGGTAAAAGCAAGGGTAAGGGTAAGGGTAAGGGTAAGGGTAAGCCTAAGGGTAAAAGCAAGGGTAAGGGTAAGGGTAAGGGTAAGGGTAAGGTTAAGGGTAAAAGCAAGGGTAAGGGTAAGGGTAAGGGTAAGGGTAAGGGTAAGGGTAAGCTTAAGGGTAAAAGCAAGGGTAAGGGTAAGGGTAAGGGTAAGGGTAAGGGTAAGGGTAAGGGTAAGGGTAAAGGTAAGGGTAAGCCTAAGGGTAAAAGCAAGGGTAAGGGTAAGGGTAAGGGTAAGGGTAAGGGTAAGGGTAAGGGTAAGGGTAAGGGTAAGGGTAAGGGTAAGGGTAAGGGTAAGGGTAAGGGTAAGGGTAAGGGTAAGCTGAAGGGTAAAAGCAAGGGTAAGGGTAAGGGTAAGGGTAAGGGTAAGGGTAAGGGTAAGGGTAAGCTTAAGGGTAAAAGCAAGGGTAAGGGTAAGGGTAAGGGTAAGGGTAAGGGTAAGGGTAAGGGTAAGGGTAAGGGTAAGCTAAAGGGTAAAAGTAAGGGTAAGGGTAAGGGTAAGGGTAAGGGTAAGGGTAAGGGTAAGGGTAAGGGTAAGCTTAAGGGTAAAAGCAAGGGTAAGGGTAAGGGTAAGGGTAAGGGTAAGGGTAAGGGTAAAGGTAAGGGTAAGCCTAAGGGTGAAAGCAAGGGTAAGGGTAAGGGTAAGGGTAAGGGTAAGGGTAAGGGTAAGGGTAAGGGTAAGGGTAAGCTTAAGGGTAAAAGCAAGGGTAAGGGTAAGGGTAAGGGTAAGGGTAAGGGTAAGGGTAAGGGTAAGGGTAAGGGTAAGCTTAAGGGTAAGGGTAAGGGTAAGGGTAAGGGTAAGGGTAAGCTTAAGGGTAAAAGCAAGAGTAAGGGTAAGGGTAAGGGTAAGGGTAAGGGTAAGGGTAAGGGTAAGCTTAAGGGTAAAAGCAAGGGTAAGGGTAAGGGTAAGGGTAAGGGTAAGGGTAAGGGTAAGGGTAAGGGTAAGGGTAAGGGTAAGCTTAAGGGTAAGGGTAAGGGTAAGGGTAAGCTTAAGGGTAAACGCAAGGGTAAGGGTAAGGGTAAGGGTAAGGGTAAGGGTAAGGGTAAGGGTAAGGGTAAGGGTAAGGATAAGGGTAAGGGTAAGGGTAAGCTTAAGGGTAAAAGCAAGGGTAGGGGTAAGGGTAAGGGTAAGGGTAAGGGTAAGGGTAAGGGTAAGCTTAAGGGTAAAAGCAAGGGTAAGGGTAAGGGTAAGGGTAAGGGTAAGGGTAAGGGTAAGGGTAAGGGTAAGGGTAAAGGTAAGGGTAAGCCTAAGGGTAAAAGCAAGGGTAAGGGTAAGGGTAAGGGTAAGGGTAAGGGTAAGGGTAAGGGTAAGGGTAAGGGTAAGGGTAAGGGTAAGGGTAAGGGTAAGGGTAAGGGTAAGGGTAAGGGTAAGGGTAAGGGTAAGGGTAAGCTTAAGGGTAAAAGCAAGGGTAAAGGTAAGGGTAAGGGTAAGGGTAAGGGTAAGGGTAAGGGTAAGGGTAAGGGTAAGGGTAAGGGTAAGGGTAAGCTTAAGGGTAAGGCTAAGGGTAAGGGTAAGGGTAAGCTTAAGGGTAAAAGCAAGGGTAAGGGTAAGGGTAAGGGTAAGGGTAAGGGTAAGGGTAAGGGTGAGCTTAAGGGTAAATGCAAGTGTAAGGGTAAGGGTAAGGGTAAGGGTAAGGGTAGGGGTAAGGGTAAGGGTAAGGGCAAGGGTAAGGGTAAGCTTAAGGGTTAAAGCAAGGGTAAGGGTAAGGGTAAGGGTAAGGGTAAGGGTAAGGGTAAGGGTAAGGGTAAGGGTAAGGGTAAGGGTAAGGGTAATGGTAAAGGTAAGGGTAAGCCTAAGGGTAAAAGCAAGGGTAAGGGTAAGGGTAAGGGTAAGGGTAAGCTTAAGTGTAAAAGCAAGGGTAAGGGTAAGGGTAAGGGTAAGGGTAAGCTTAAGGGTAAAAGCAAGGGTAAGGGTAAGGGTAAGGGTAAGGGTAAGGGTAAGGGTAAGGGTAAGGGTAAGGGTAAGGGTAAGGGTAAGGGTAAGGGTAAGGGTAAGGGTAAGGGTTAGGGTAAGGGTAAGGGTAAGGGTAAGCTTAAGGGTAAAAGCAAGGGTAAGGGTAAGGGTAAGGGTAAGGGTAAGGGTAAGGGTAAGGTTAAGGGTAAGGGAAAGGGTAAGGGTAAGGGTAAGGGTAAGGGTTAGGGTAAGGGTAAGGGTAAGGGTAAGGGTAAGCTTAAGGGTAAAAGCAAGGGTAAGGGTAAGGGTAAGGGTAAGGGTAAGGGTAAGCCTAAGGGTAAAAGCAAGGGTAAGGGTAAGGGTAAGGGTAAGGGTAAGGTTAAGGGTAAGGGTAAGGGTAAGCTTAAGGGTAAAAGCAAGGGTAAGGGTAAGGGTAAGGGTAAGCCTAAGGGTAAAAGCAAGGGTAAGGGTAAGGGTAAGGGTGAGGGTAAGGGTAAGGGTAAGCTTAAGGGTAAAAGCGAGGGTAAGGGTAAGGGTAAGGGTAAGGGTAAGGGTAAGGGTAAGGGTAAGGGTAAGGGTAAAGGTAAAGGGTAAGCCTTAGGGTAAAAGCAAGGGTAAGGGTAAGGGTAAGGGTAAGGGTAAGGGTAAGGGTAAGGGTGAGGGTAAGGGTAAGGGTAAGCTTAAGGGTAAAAGCAAGGGTAAGGGTAAGGGTAAGGGTAAGGGTAAGGGTAAGGGTAAGGGTAAGGGTAAGGGTAAGGGTAAGGGTAAGGGTAAGCTTAAGGGTAAGGGTAAGGGTAAGGGTAAGGGTAAGGGTAAGCTTAAGGGTAAAAGCAAGGGTAAGGGTAAGGGTAAGGGTAAGGGTAAGGGTAAGGGTAAGGGTAAGGGTAAGGGTAAGGGTAAGGGTAGGGGTAAGGGTAAGGGTAAGGGTAAGGGTAAGCTTAAGGGTAAAAGCAAGGGTAAAGGTAAGGGTACGGGTAAGGGTAAGGGTAAGGGTAAGGGTAAGGGTAAGGGTAAAGGTAAGGGTAAGGGTAAGGGTAAGGGTAAGGGTAAGGGTAAGGTTAAGGGTAAGGGTAAGGGTAAGGGTAAGGGTAAGGGTAAGGGTAAGGGTAAGGGTAAGGGTAAGGGTAAGGGTAAATGTAAGGGTAAGGGTAAGGGTAAGGGTAAGGGTAAGGGTAAGGGTAAGGGTAAGGGTAAGGGTAAGGGTAAGGGTAAGGGTAAGGGTAAGGGTAAGGGTAAGGGTAAGGGTAAGGGTAAGGGTAAGGGTAAGGGTAAGCTTAAGGGTAAAAGCAAGGGTAAGGGTAAGGGTAAGTGTAAGGGTAAAGGTAAATGTAAGCCTAAGGGTAAAAGCAAGGGTAAGGGTAAGGGTAAGGGTAAGGGTAAGGTTAAGGGTCAGGGTAAGGGTAAGGGTAAGGGTAAGGGTAAGGGTAAGGGTAAGGGTAAGGGTAAGGGTAAGGGTAAGGGTAAGGGTAAGGGTAAGGGTAAGGGTAAGGGTAAGGGTAAGGGTAAGGGTAAGGGTAAGGGTAAGCTTAAGGGTAAAAGCAAGGGTAAGGGTAAGGGTAAGGGTAAGCTAAAGTGTAAAAGCAAGGGTAAGGGTAAGGGTAAGGGTAAAAGCAAGGGTAAAAGCAAGGGTTAGGGTAAGGGTAAGGGTAAGGGTAAGGGTAAGGGTAAGGGTAAGGGTAAGGGTAAGGGTAAAGGTAAGGGTAAGGGTAAGGGTAAGGGTAAGGGTAAGGGTAAGGGTAAGGGTAAGGGTAAGGGTAAGGGTAAGGGTAAGGGTAAGGGTAAGGGTAAGGGTTAAAGCAAGTGTTAGGGTAAGGGTAAGGGTAAGGGTAAGGGTAAGGGTAAGGGTAAGGGTAAGGGTAAGGGTAAGGGTAAGGGTAAGGGTAAGGGTAAGGATAAGGGTAAGGGTAAGGGTAAGTGTAAGGGTAAGGGTAAGGGTAAGGGTAAGGGTAAGGGTAAGGGTAAGGGTAAGGGTAAGGGTAAGGGTAAGGGTAAGGGTAAAAGCAAGGGTAAGGGTAAGGGTAAGGGTAAGGGTAAGGGTAAGGGTAAAGGTAAGGGTAAGCCTAAGGGTAAAAGCAAGGGTAAGGGCAAGGGTAAGGGTAAGGGTAAGGGTAAGGCTAAGGGTAAGGGTAAGGGTAAGGGTAAGGGTAAGGGTAAAGGTAAGGGTAAGGGTAAGGGTAAGGGTAAGGGTAAGGGTAAGGGTAAGGGTAAGGGCAAGGGTAAGGGTAAGGGTAAGGGTAAGGGTAAGGGTAAGGGTAAGGGTAAGGGTAAGGGTAAGGGTAAGGGTAAGGGTAAGGGTAAGGGTAAGGGTAAGGGTAAGGGTAAGGGTAAGGGTAAGGGTAAGGGTAAGGGTAAGGGTAAGGGTAAGGGTAAGGGTAAGGGTAACGGTAAGGGTAAGGGTAAGGGTAAGGGTAAGGGTAAGGGTAAGGGTAAGCTTAAGGGTAAAAGCAAGGGTAAGGGTAAGGGTAAGGGTAAGGGTAAGGGTAAGGGTAAGGGTAAGGGTAAGGGTGAGGGTAAGGGTAAGGGTAAGGGTAAGGGCAAGGGCAAGGGTAAGGGTAAGTGTAAGGGTAAGGGTAAGGGTAAGGGTAAGGGTAAGGGTAAGCCTAAGGGTAAAAGCAAGGGTAAGGGTAAGGGTAAGGGTAAGGGTAAGGGTAAGGGTAAGGGTAAGGGTAAGGGTAAGGGTAAGGGTAAGGGTAAGGGTAAGGGTAAGGGTAAGGGTAAGGGTAAGGGTAAGGGTAAGGGTAAGGGTAAGGGTAAGGGTAAGCTTAAGGGTAAAAGCAAGGGTAAGGGTAAGGGTAAGTGTAAGGGTAAAGGTAAATGTAAGCCTAAGGGTAAAAGCAAGGGTAAGGGTAAGGGTAAGGGTAAGGGTAAGGTTAAGGGTCAGGGTAAGGGTAAGGGTAAGGGTAAGGGTAAGGGTAAGGGTAAGGGTAAGGGTAAGGGTAAGGGTAAGGGTAAGGGTAAGGGTAAGGGTAAGGGTAAGGGTAAGGGTAAGGGTAAGGGTAAGGGTAAGGGTAAGCTTAAGGGTAAAAGCAAGGGTAAGGGTAAGGGTAAGGGTAAGCTAAAGTGTAAAAGCAAGGGTAAGGGTAAGGGTAAGGGTAAAAGCAAGGGTAAAAGCAAGGGTTAGGGTAAGGGTAAGGGTAAGGGTAAGGGTAAGGGTAAGGGTAAGGGTAAGGGTAAAGGTAAGGGTAAGGGTAAGGGTAAGGGTAAGGGTAAGGGTAAGGGTAAGGGTAAGGGTAAGGGTAAGGGTAAGGGTAAGGGTAAGGGTAAGGGTAAGGGTTAAAGCAAGGGTTAGGGTAAGGGTAAGGGTAAGGGTAAGGGTAAGGGTAAGGGTAAGGGTAAGGGTAAGGGTAAGGGTAAGGGTAAGGGTAAGGGTAAGGATAAGGGTAAGGGTAAGGGTAAGTGTAAGGGTAAGGGTAAGGGTAAGGGTAAGGGTAAGGGTAAGGGTAAGGGTAAGGGTAAGGGTAAGGGTAAGGGTAAGGGTAAAAGCAAGGGTAAGGGTAAGGGTAAGGGTAAGGGTAAGGGTAAGGGTAAAGGTAAGGGTAAGCCTAAGGGTAAAAGCAAGGGTAAGGGCAAGGGTAAGGGTAAGGGTAAGGGTAAGGCTAAGGGTAAGGGTAAGGGTAAGGGTAAGGGTAAAGGTAAGGGTAAGGGTAAGGGTAAGGGTAAGGGTAAGGGTAAGGGTAAGGGTAAGGGCAAGGGTAAGGGTAAGGGTAAGGGTAAGGGTAAGGGTAAGGGTAAGGGTAAGGGTAAGGGTAAGGGTAAGGGTAAGGGTAAGGGTAAGGGTAAGGGTAAGGGTAAGGGTAAGGGTAAGGGTAAGGGTAAGGGTAAGGGTAAGGGTAAGGGTAAGGGTAAGGGTAAGGGTAAGGGTAACGGTAAGGGTAAGGGTAAGGGTAAGGGTAAGGGTAAGGGTAAGGGTAAGCTTAAGGGTAAAAGCAAGGGTAAGGGTAAGGGTAAGGGTAAGGGTAAGGGTAAGGGTAAGGGTAAGGGTAAGGGTGAGGGTAAGGGTAAGGGTAAGGGTAAGGGCAAGGGCAAGGGTAAGGGTAAGTGTAAGGGTAAGGGTAAGGGTAAGGGTAAGGGTAAGGGTAAGAGTAAGGGTAAGGGTAAGGGTAAGGGTAAGGGTAAGGGTAAGGGTAAGGGTAAGGGTAAGGGTAAGGGTAAGGGTAAGGGTAGGGGTAAGGGTAAGGGTAAAGGGTAAGGGTAAGGGTAAGGGTAAGGGTAAGGGTAAGGGTAAGGGTAAGGGTAAGGGTAAGGGTAAGTGTAAGGGTAAGGGTAAGGCTTTTACCCTTAAGCTTACCCTTACCCTTACCCTTACCCTTACCCTTACCCTTACCCTTACCCTTACCCTTACCCTTACCCTTACCCTTACCCTTACCCTTACCCTTACCCTTACCCTTACCCTTACCCTTACCCTTACCCTTACCCTTACCCTTACCCTTACCCTTACCCTTACCCTTACCCTTACCCTTACCCTTACCCTTACCCTTACCCTTACCCTTACCCTTACCCTTACCCTTACCCTTACCCTTACCCTTACCCTTACCCTTACCCTTGCTTTTACCCTTAGGCTTACCCTTACCTTTACCCTTACCCTTACCCTTACCCTTACCCTTACCCTTACCCTTACCCTTACCCTCACCCTTACCCTTGCTTTTACCCTTAAGCTTACCCTTACCCTTACCCTTTCCCTTACCCTTACCCTTACCCTTACCCTTACCCTTATTCTTACACTTACCCTTACCCTTACCCTTACCCTTACCCTTACCCTTACCCTTACCCTTACCCTTACCCTTACCCTTATCCTTGCTTTTACCCTTAAGCTTACCCTTACCCTCACCCTTACCCTTACCCTTATCCTTACCCTTACCCTCACCCTTACCCTTACCCTTACCCTTACCCTTACCCTTACCCTTACCCTTACCCTTACCCTTACCCTTACCCTTACCCTTACCCTTAAACCTACCCTTACCCTTACCCTTACCCTTACCCTTACCCTTACCCTTACCCTTACCTTTACCCTTACCCTTACCCTTACCCTTACCCTTACCCTTACCCTTACCCTTGCCCTTACCCTTGCTTTTACCCTTAGGCTTACCCTTACCTTTACCCTTACCCTTACCCTTACCCTTACCCTTACCCTTACCCTTGCTTTTACCCTTACCCTTACCCTTACCCTTACCCTTACCCTTACCCTTACCATTACCCTTACCCTTACCCTTACCCTTGCTTTTACCCTTGCTTTTACCCTAACCCTTACCCTTACCCTTGCTTTTACCCTTAAGCTTACCCTTACCCTTGCTTTTACCCTTAAGCTTACCCTTACCCTTACCCTTACCCTTACCCTTACCCTTACCCTTACCCTTACCCTTACCCTTACCCTTACCCTTACCCTTACCCTTACCCTTACCCTTACACTTACCCTTACCCTTACCCTTACCCTTACCCTTACCCTTACCCTTACCCTTGCTTTTACCCTTAAGCTTACCCTTACCCTTACCCTTACCCTTACCCTTACCCTTACCCTTACCCTTACCCTTACCCTTACCCTTACCCTTACCCTTACCCTTACCCTTACCCTTACCCTTACCCTTACCCTTACCCTTACCCTTACCCTTACCCTCACCCTTACCCTTACCCTTACCCTTACCCTTACCCTTACCCTTACCCTTACCCTTACCCTTACCCTTACCCTTACCCCTACCCTTACCCTTACCCTTACCCTTACCCTTACCCTTACCCTTACCCTCACCCTTACCCTTACCCTTACCCTTACCCTTACCCGTACCCTTACCCTTACCCTTACCCTTACCCTTACCCTTACCCTCACCCTTACCCTTACTCTTACCCTAACCCTTACCCTTACCCTTACCCTTACTCTTACCCTTACCCTTACCCTTACCCTTACCCTTACCCTTACCCTTGCTTTTACCCTTAAGCTTACCCTTACCCTTACCCTTACCCTTACCCTTACCCTTACCCTTACCCTTACCCTTACCCTTACCCTTACCCTTACCCTTACCCTTACCCTTACCCTTACCCTTACCCTTACCCTTACCCTTACCCTTACCCTTACCCTTACCTTTACCCTTACCCTTACCCTTACCCTTACCCTTACCCTTACCCTTACCCTTACCCTAACCCTTACCCTTACCCTTAACCTTACCCTTACCCTTACCCTTACCCTAACACTTAACCTTACACTTATTCTTACTCTTACCCTTACCCTTACCCTTGCTTTTACCCTTAAGCCTACCCTCACCCTTACCCTTGCTTTTACCCTTAAGCTTACCCTTACCCTTACCCTTACCCTTACCCTTACCCTCACCCTTACCCTTACCCTTACCCTTACCCTTACCCTTACCCTTGCCCTTACCCTTACCCTTACCCTTACCCTTACCCTCACCCTTACCCTTACCCTTACCCTTACCCTTACCCTTACCCTTACCCTTACCCTTACCCTTACCCTTACCCTTACCCTTACCCTTACCCTTACCCTTACCCTTACCCTTACCCTTACCCTTACCCTTACCCTTACCCTTACCCTTACCCTTACCCTTACCCTTACCCTTACCCTTACCCTTACCCTTACCCTTATTCTTACTCTCACCCTTTTACCCTTACCCTTACCCTTACCCTTACCCTTACCCTTACCCTTACCCTTACCCTTGCTTTTACCCTTAAGCTTACCCTTACCCTTACCCTTACCCTTGCTTTTACCCTTAAGCTTACCCTTACCCTTACCCTTACCCTCACCCTTACCCTTACCCTTACCCTTACCCTTACCCTTACCCTTTCCCTTACCCTTACCCTTACCCTTACCCTTACCCTTACCTTTACCCTTACCCTTACCCTTACCCTTGCTTTTACCCTTAGGCTTACCCTTACCTTTACCCTTACCCTTACCCTTACCCTTACCCTTGCTTTTACCCTTAAGCTTACCCTTACCCTTACCCTTACCCTCACCCTTACCCTTACCCTTACCCTTACCCTTACCCTTACCCTTACCCTTACCCTTACCCTTACCCTTACCCTTACCCTTACCCTCACCCTTACCCTTACCCTTACCCTTACCCTTACCCTTACCCTTACCCTTACCCTTACCCTTACCCTTACCCTTACCCTTACCCTTACCCTTACCCTTACCCTTACCCTTACCCTTACCCTTACCCTTACCCTTACCCTTACCCTTACCCTTACCCTTACCCTTACCCTTACTCTTACCCTTACCCTTACCCTTACCCTTACCCTTACCCTTACCCTTACCCTTACCCTTACCCTTACCCTTACCCTTACCCTTACCCTTACCCTTACCCTTGCTTTTACCCTTAAGCTTACCCTTACCCTTACCCTTACCCTTACCCTTACCCTTACCCTTACCCTTACCCTTACCCTTACCCTTACCCTTACCCTTACCCTTACCCTTACCCTTACCCTTACCCTTACCCTTACCCTTACCCTTACCCTTACCCTTACCTTTACCCTTACCCTTACCCTTACCCTTACCCTTACCCTTACTCTAACCCTTACCCTTACCCTTACCCTTACCCTTACCCTTACCCTTACCCTTACCCTTACCCTTACCCTTAACCTTACCCTTATTTTTACTCTTACCCTTACCCTTACCCTTACCCTTACCCTTGCTTTTACCCTTAAGCCTACCCTTACCCTTACCCTTGCTTTTACCCTTAAGCTTACCCTTACCCTTACCCTTACCCTTACCCTTACCCTTACCCTTACCCTTACCCTTACCCTTACCCTTACCCTTACCTTTACCCTTACCCTGACCCTTGCCCTTACCCTTACCCTTACCCTCTTACCCTTACCCTTACCCTTACCCTTACCCTTACCCTTACCCTTACCCTTACCCTTACCCTTACCCTTACCCTTACCCTTACTCTTACCCTTACCCTTACCCTTACCCTTACCCTTACCCTTACCCTTACCCTTACCCTTACCCTTACCCTTACCCTTACCCTTACCCTTACCCTTACCCTTACCCTTACCCTTACCCTTACCCTTACCCTTACCCTTACCCTTACCCTTATTCTTACTCTCACCCTTTTACCCTTACCCTTACCCTTACCCTTACCCTTACCCTTAACCCTTACCCTTACCCTTACCCTTACCCTTACCCTTACCTTACCTTACCCTTACCCTTACCCTTACCCTTACCCTTACCCTTACCCTTACCCTTACCCTTACCTTACCCTTACCCTTACCCTTACCTTTACCCTTACCCTTACCCTTAACCTTACCCTTACCCTTACCCTTACCCTTACCCTTACCCTTATTCTTACCCTTACCCTTACCCTTACCCTTAACCTTGCTTTTACCCTTAAGCTTACCCTTACCCTTACCCTTACCCTTATTCTTACCCTTACCCTTACCCTTACCCTTACCCTTACCCTTACCCTTACCCTTACCCTTACCCTTATTCTTACTCTTACCCTTACCCTTACCCTTGCTTTTACCCTTAGGCTTACCCTTACCTTTACCCTTACCCTTACCCTTACCCTTACCCTTACCCTTGCTTTTACCCTTAAGCTTACCCTTACCCTTACCCTTAACCTTATTCTTACCCTTACCCTTATTCTTACCCTTACCCTTACCCTTACCCTTACCCTTACCCTTACCCTTACCCTTACCCTTACCCTTACCCTTACCCTTACCCTTATTCTTACTCTTACCCTTACATTTACCCTTGCTTTTACCCTTAAGCTTACCCTTGCCCTTACCCTTACCCTTACCCTTGCCCTTACCCTTACCCTTACCCTTACCCTTACCCTTACCCTCACCCTTACCCTTGCTTTTACCCTTAGGCTTAAGGGTAAAAGCAAGGGTAAGGGTAAGGGTAAGGGTAAGGGCAAGGGTAAGGGTAAGGGTAAGGGTAAGGGTAAGGGTAAGGCTAAGGGTAAGGGTAAGGGTAAGGGTAAGGGTAAGGGTAAGAATAAGGGTAAGGGTAAGGGTAAGCTTAAGGGTAATGGTAAGGGTAAGGGTAAGGGTAAGGGTAAGGCTAAGGGTAAGGGTAAGGGTAAGGGTAAGGGTAAGGGTTAGGGTAAGGGTAAGGGTAGGGGGTAAGGGTAAGGGTAAGGGTAAGGGTAAGGGTAAGGGTAAAGGTAAGGGTAAGCCTAAGGGTAAAAGCAAGGGTAAGGGTAAGGGTAAGGGTAAGGGTAAGGGTAAGGGTAAGGGTAAGGGTAAAGGTAAGGGTAAGCCTAAGGGTAAAAGCAAGGGTAAGGGTAAGGGTAAGGGTAAGGGTAAGGGTAAGGGTAAGGGTAAGGGTAAGGGTAAGGGTAAGGGTAAGGGTAAGGGTAAGGGTAAGGGTAAGGGTAAGGGTAAGGGTAAGGGTAAGGGTAAGGGTAAGGGTAAGCTTAAGGGTAAAAGCAAGGGTAAGGGTAAGAGTAAGGGTAAGGGTAAGGGTAAGGGTAAGGGTAAGGGTAAGGGTAAGAATAAGGGTAAGGGTAAGGGTAAGGGTAAGGGTAAGGGTAAGGGTAGGGATAAGGGTAAGGGTAAGAATAAGGGTAAGGGTAAGGGTAAGGGTAAGGGTAAGGGTAAGGGTAAGGGTAAGGTAAGGGTAAGGGTAAGGGTAAGGGTAAGGGTAAGGGTAAGGGTAAGGGTAAGGGTAAGGGTAAGGGTAAGGGTAAGGGTAAGGGTAAGGGTAAGGGTAAGGGTAAGGGTAAGGGTAAGGGTAAGAGTAAGGTTAAGGGTAAGCCTAAGGGTAAAAGCAAGGGTAAGGGTAAGGGTAAGGGTAAGGGTAAGGGTAAGGGTAAGAGTAAGGGCAAGGGTAAGCTTAAGGGTAAAAGCTTGGGTAAGGGTAAGGGTAAGGGTAAGGGTAAGGGTAAGGGTAAGGGTAAGGGTAAGGGTAAGGGTAAGGGTAAGCTTAAGGGTTAACCCCTTACCCTTACCCTTACCCTTACCCTTACCCTTACCCTTGCTTTTACCTTAAGCGCACCCTTACCCTTACCCTTACCCTTACCCTCACCCTTACCCTTACCCTTACCCTTGCTTTTACCTTAAGCTTACCCTTACCCTTACCCTTACCCTTACCCTTACCCTTACCCTTACCCTTACCCTTACCCTTACCCTTACCCTTACCCTTACCCTTACCCTTACCCTTGCTTTTACCCTTAAGCTTACCCTTACACTTACCCTTACCCTTACCCTTACCCTTACCCTTACCCTTACCCTTACCCTTACCCTTACCCTTGCTTTAACCCTTAGGCTTAAGGGTAAAAGCAAGGGTAAGGGTAAGGGTAAGGGTAAGGGTAAGGGTAAGGGTAAGGGTAAGGGTAAGGGTAAGGGTAAGGGTAAGGGTAAGGGTA